>CAJDYZ010008586.1:33385-46646 GCA_903986555.1 Heterotrigona itama
AAATCGATTGTAAACAAAACATAACGCTGATTAATGGATTAATAAATAATGTAGGAAAACAATATTCTCCACGAACTGAGGAAAAAGACACGGATAATCTCAAAAGTTCCCAAGCATCAATCGACTAAGCGTATCTTTCAGTAAAAGAAACCGACTTCTAAAGAACATTTTCCCTTTTTCTCTCTCTCCCTCCCTCTCCCTTGTCGCAGCGAATGCAATTCCATAGATTTGAGGATTCCAAGCGGTAAAACGAGCCCTCGAACGAATGAACTACCGCTTGTGCTTACCTATCGTGTCGTCTGTAAAGGATATCCTCGGCGTAAGTAGCTTGGCGCAATGGGAAACGGTGCTTCCACGTTTCGCGGAAGTTCCGCTCTCTGTGTTGGGCTGGGCGGATAAACCCGCCGACGCAGCTGTAATCATTAACGAAAAGCGAGTTGTACTTATCAGGGATAAAATACCGCTAGCTGGAAGTAGATTCGACCAATCGTCCAACTTAGCCTAATCAACATACCGTTGTAACGAGCATCGATCTGCGCCTGAAGGATATTCAAACCGGGCGTGACTATGGCTGGTAAGGTTCTGGAACGCAAGAGGGGTGCAGGACGTCCCCCAGGACCTCGTGCACCTCTGTTCTCCGTTTTGCATTCTACCGTGGGTATGCTGAAAGCAAGCGAACAACGTCATTGTAGCGTCTCTTTAATTGGAGATCTTATTTTACGCGAAGTGACAACAAACTATCCTCCTCTTTTTTGTTTTTTTTTTTTTTTTTTTTTTTTTTTTTGAAATATTGTGCGTATTTCTTTTTAATATTTTATAATATTTGTCATATGCACCCTATCTTTGACATTTTATATTCTTAGTTATATACAGTTGCATGGTATTTAGTTATTATTATAAATTTTAATAATTCTGTGGGATATTATTCTTATCAATTTCTACGCTCTGTTTAAAATTTACCTCGAGCTTGTTACACGATTCTTCCAAACAAACTGATAAAATATCGACGAATTTTTCCTGAAAGTTTCATATGTTAAAATATTTCTATAATGATTTTCTGTTTAATTATTATTATCAATTTCAATACGTATGGATTTCTACACACGATACGAAATTATGTAAATTGTATAAGTACAATTGTTCAGTGAACGATAGAAGTAGAGCATAGAGCAATGAAATACAATTGAAATTTGGCCATAAAGAGAAATAGCCTATGTATTTCCCTTCGTAATACGTTTTAATATTTTTGCATTCTCTCTAGTTTTATTTACAGATCCTCCTCAATAAAATGGTCCGGAAACATTTCCTCACTGTCCGTTCACGTATGGAAACTCATGTCCAGCATTGGAAACTCAATTATTCGCAACAATATTGAACAATGGCTTAAAATTTCCATTTCCGCGAATATTTCTTTCGAAATAGTATTTCTGCGAAATAGTACTATTGTTCAACCACCTCGTGGACCGTATGCACCGCATATCAAATATCTACACCATATTAACTTTTTTAACAGTATAATAAAATTGCGAATTCTTTCCCTGTTTCTAAATGCGTAGGTTTTGAAATACTTCCACACGTGATAAAAACTGAAAAAAGAAAAAAAAAAAATGAAAATAGAAAAGTATGTTTTACATTATAGTTTCATTACAAAATGTTTTATAAACATTAACACGATAAATTTATTGATTTTGTTCTACCACCTATTGCCACGTTTATTGGTCCGTAGTCGCTCGAAAAGTGACTTTCCAATATTTACACGATGAAACTATAATTAAAACGACCAGGTCGTTCAACCAAAAACGATGGCCAGAGATCGTTCCAACTTCGTCGACACGTTCGCGTGTTTACAGTGAAGACTGTAAACAATTTAGTGCCGATCGATTGGAGCTAGAAGCTAAATAGACCGATGCACTACTTTGAACAATCAGAAATCGTACCAATTTCGTTGACACTGTGTTTACGCGTTCGACCAAAATCACCTAATACAAACGTAGCCTAATGGATAATCTCTAAGGGTAGAACGGAACTTCAATACTCGATGAGAGCGAAATATAGCCCTTGTTTGGAAGTGAGAGGGTTGTTAAGATTTAGTCCAAAGACCAAAGTACAGAGAGAAAAATACGTTACAAGCGACGAGAAAGGTCCACAACATTTTTATTCAAGGGTCAAGAAGTATAACCATAAAATCGGCGTTGTTAGATAGTATATTTTACCAAATATACAGATTGTTTTCGAGATTGTGGCACAACCGGCCAGGGCGTGATTCTACATTTAGAAAATAAGTCGAGAAGAAAGAATAAAATCTTTCCACATGACTCTTCGATTACGAGGAAATCGAGTTTGAAAACTTATCGAGTGCATGCGCAACCAAGATAACTTCAAACGAGGAAATTTTTACTTATTTTTGAACATAGGATACTCTCTTGTGAATTCTCTGTCTTCACATCTAGAATTAGTTGGATTCAAGTATCAAGCTTAAATATTTAAGAAAGTTTTCCAATAACTCGAAAATAAGGTCTTAAATCAAAAACCTTTTTGTTCTGTTTTTCTTTTTCTTCGACTTATTTTTTCACGTACAATCAAAATCGTCAAAAGAGAGAAACGTGGGAAATTAAAGTAAATGCTTCTAAATCCACTCGTCGTGTCGTCTTTACGATGGAAACGCAAATCAAGTTAAAAAAAAAAAAAAAAAACCAAAGAACATCTAGTAGTAACAAGGGATATAAAATTCAAGCTGAAGTAGTAATTCTAGAAAAAAGGTTCAGTGGCAACGACCTGAGGTAACCCCTTTGAAGGAACGAAGGAAGCCGAGTGTCACGGGATCAGGATTATGGATCCTGGCTCGCAGGAAGTTCATCTACCGGTCGAGCACTTTGTCTCCCTGGCGAACCCACGACTTCCTTTTATCTCTCTCTCCCCCCCCCCTCCCCGGATAATTACAATGTGTATAAAAGCAACGAACGACTTGGCGAACGAAGGGAATTCTTTCTGTTTGAGCGATTGAACAGAAGTTTATTAAGAGGACGAAGAATATCAGAAGGAGTTCGGAGATCGTCTCACCTTCGATTCAGATATCGAGAAACGAAATTTCAACGACGAATTTCAAGGTGCATAATGCAGGTAATGTGAAGAAATATACAAAGTATAGCAAAATAGAGTACTTATACAATCCAGATCCCATTTAGTTGTGTCCAGAAAAATTTCAAAATGCATAAAAATCCGCATTCTAGTGACGAACGTGATAATGTCAGAGTATTGTAAAACAATCTGTTCAATTAATTCTCAAATAGTTTGAATAACTTCGTTATATAAATTTAATTTATTCTTGACACTTTACGTTACTATGATTTTACGGTGGTATTGTTTTTAATTTTCATTCTACAGTGTTTTACGAGATAAAGATTGTCGATAGCTAGACATTGAATTAACTGTCAATTAAATTAGAATTAATCCAACATAAATCAGATTCAATCAAGGATTAAACTTTATTCTTGATACTGGAATTATTAGATTAGAAATGCTAGCTAGGACTAATTACATTTTGTATAAATGATTTTATAATTTTTGATCTTCATTGAATGCTCAAGTTCTAAATATTTACTACCAGAACTATTAAAGTCATTTTATACGAATAACGTTCCATATTTCCAATATGTTCAGATATTTAACATAGCTCATTCATACTTTTGTTAAAAGAATAAAAATTATTGCTTGATTCATCCATTTTGTTTCAAATACAAATTCGTCAATTCTTCAATAACTAGACAAATATTAATAATTAGCCAACTGCGGATGCGTATGCAAATGTGCAAAGGGTTTTAGGTTTTCCCGATCAAACGACACAGTGCAAGCTATCGTGTGTAAAATTTTGGAAAAATCTTGTTTACTCGACTTTGCTTACGAGAAAATTGCCGGAAGACCACGTAGTATGCGTCAGAACTATTTCTGAAAAATTCGAATGATTTCTTAAAAATCGTTCGACCGTCTTTCACGCCGCTTCCAATGTGTTTGATTAATTCTCGAGATCATTTAACAGAAAATAAATTCAACTCCCGCGCCGCTGCCCCGCTTCTCTGAAGACGATAGAACTACCACGAGGGAATGTTTTAACTGTTAAACGACCGAGTTATTGGTGAACCGTGTTTTCAATTGAGAACGCAGTTCCGTGTAGACGCGGCTTTTCATACTCAAAGAACCACCTCCTCACTTCCACAGATTTCTCTGTCAAGTACATGCTTCCGTATGGCTCTGAGCCATGTTTTTATTGGCGATTTAGGTTAAACTTGGTAGAATTCGAAATTCAACTTTCTTTTTGAATGTGAAAGTTATATTTTGAAGATATTTTTGAAATGTGGAACGTGCTCATTTGACTTCTATACTCAATAATTAATTAATTAATCTGTTAATAAGTTAATGCAATTATGATTATTTATTACATATAACATTATTACATATTATACAGTACACTGTATATCATGTAATATGTATTATACAGTATATGTACATGTATATATAATTATATATTATACAAATATATATACCGTACATACAGTTATATATTATACATATATGCAGTCATATATTACACATATATATATATAATATACAGCAATAAACAT
Source organism: Heterotrigona itama (assembly GCA_903986555.1). Taxonomy (NCBI): domain Eukaryota; kingdom Metazoa; phylum Arthropoda; class Insecta; order Hymenoptera; family Apidae; genus Heterotrigona; species Heterotrigona itama. The sequence goes on from CAJDYZ010008586.1 coordinate 38,005, forward strand.
ACTATACAGTACATTATACTATTATATTGTAATATGTACATATTATATTATATTCTAATATATATACACGCATTATATTATGTTGTAACATAATGTATTATATTGTTATAAGATATATATTATACAACATAGTATGTATATAGCATACATTTATGTTAAACTTGAGCAATGTAATCATGGTAGTCGTGACCGTATGATCAAAGTATTAATAAAATATTGTTACACCACACATAGTATTGTATATTTAAAATAAAAGTCCAAATAGTTCTACGAGCAACTGTTCGCATTGCATGATCTATAAATCGATTTCCTAGATGACTTGAAATCGCCACGCTTTGTGCAAAGTACACTAGTGCCTCAACAGCAAGTGTGAAATGTATTTAAGCTTAACGAAGAGTTAACGTTACGAAGCAGGACGTGTTGGATTTTTAAAAGAAAGCCACGTACATTTCTTCGCCAGCTTCTTCCGGGATTCTCTCGTGTGAAGTGCGTCTCTCGTATTTCCACGTGCCAGAAAATGCCGCGTTCCGATTGATATAATTCTACGTTTTTCCAAGACGAGGAGTTTTTCGAGGGGCGAGCTTTTTTCGAGAGCCTTGTCCGCCTTTATTCCGCCCATTTATCACGATAGTCTTTGTTTTTATATTTTATGTTTCGTTTTCTCAACGGCGATTTAAAGCCTCGAGCCTCGGGACAGATGAGACCTCAAGGGTTTTACGTCTTCCTCAGGAACAGCTCATTTTTCAGAACCACGTCTTATGTACAAAGTCATTGAAAAATGTCTATAATATAAAGGATGTTCCAACACAACCGAGGAAGAGGCGATTCTACGTGAAAAGATAAGAAGGAGTAAAGATCTTTAGCCCTCGTTTTCGGAACCGATCGAGTATGAAAATTTATCAAGTACAATAGAACTCGATTAATTTCGTATTGGATAGATGCAAATAATCAAGTGTATATTTTATATATATTCTATATTCTAATAGCGAGTATATTCCATGTGCAAAAAATGAGTGAAAAATATGAAGATGTTTTCGTTGGATTAAAATCTTTTATGCTATATTTTAATAAATTTTTGTTTGCAATTATAAAAAAGCAACATATAATAATATATGCATAAAATAAATTAATCACACGGAAAACATCTATTATTTGTTAGTAAATATTTTGTTTAATTATTTACTTATTTTGAATTACATTATTTTGAAAACTGTAATAGAATCTTACTACTATTACTATCTATTATTATTATTGTTGAATATTAAAAAAAGTAAAAAGTTTTTCTCATAACAGCACTGCTGCGGTTGAAAAATTTTTATGTATCTCCGTTCTGCTCTCATTTCAGAAAAAAAAAAAAAAAAAAAACGAAAAGGATTTGTAATGTTTTGAGAAGACCCATTCACGCTTGAAATATGTTTCTTAACGTTGGAAAAATACGAAGGGAGTGGAGATTGGCCGAAAGAACGAAGAGCAAGATTAAGATCTGTAATAACTTCATAAAATCGTAAGATTTAACTTCACTTGTCGCGACTCGGCACAACTTCCGGTTGAAGTGAAACGCTGCGCTAGCTCGCGTTTAACAGCATTATTGCCGGTATGGTACTTCGTGCTAATCGATAACAGTCTGCAATATTTTTCGAACCACAAGTCGTATAATTTCATTTCGAAGCTTTCGTGAGCTAGATACACTATGTTGTCGAGAATTGAAGATTTATTTCATTTAATTTATTATATATTTATTTATATATTTATTACATATTTATTTTATTTCATTCGTTGTTACGAAAGTGTTCGTGTAGAATTTTGTAACTAATTATATTAGACTGAATATATATTATTATTATTAGACTTATATATTAGACTGAATAATAAATTCATTAGCGTACGTATCGCGAATTTAAATATTATCTCTCATAAAATCTATTCAATCAATAAATAATTTATTTATTATATTTCTGCATAATATATTTAAAAAAGAAATTCTATTACTCGTATTTTTATATTATATATTCTAATAATACAAACAATTTTTTCTAACATTCTTCGAAATATATGTATATAAATAGAGAAACGCGAATGAATTTATTAGTCGAACCAATATTTATGGATCTAATTATATCATTACAATATTCGAACACCTGAATTCACCTAAGATTCAGTCGTGGGAACAATTTTATCATCTTTTTCATATCAATTTATAGCATTTGTCGAGGAGCACTCGCTACGTGATGTAAATATATCCAGAACGATACATTTCGAAAGTACAGGCTTCAAGCTCTAAAATGAGCCCACGAGTTTATTATCGTATGATTTCTTCTTGAGAAGTTACAACACTGTCGATATTTACCGTCCGAATATTTATTTAGACGTCTGAGTATTAATGAGATATAAATCCGGCCTCGAAGAGAAGCAAAAACAAACAGCAGACAATTCCTACGTGTTGCCTTAACGTTTGACGATTCGGAGTCGGATGGCAAGGTTTAATAATGCGTTCCCTCTCGCGTTAATAATTGAAACTTGTAATTGAATGCAGAATGTGACCTATTTCCGAGTTGGAAACACACGCGAAGACGTGGCGAGCAATTGTACGTATCAGTAAGTCTGTTTTCCGCAATTTGATCTCCTTGTTATCTCCGGGCTTACATTCGGGAAATTGGTCTCGATATTATCCCCTCGTCGCCATTACATAATCCCCTCTGTTGCATTAAACTATTGAATTATTCTATTTTCTAAACAGGTGTACGTATAACGGGGTACGAAAGTTATTCAGCAATTTGTTTCGAAAGTGGCGGAAAATTTTATTTTTCAATCGAGATGTTCAAGAGTTTTAACGTTTCGAACTAGAAAAATTAGTGATAACTTTCGAAAAGGAGCAAAATGAGTCATTTGCAAGATAAATTATCTACACAATGTAGTAATATTTTTCTTTGTGAATCATTGTGCGTCTTTTTTTTGTGTATTTTCTTTCGTTGCTCACTATATATGTATACAATGGAAATGTATGAAAATTGAATAAAAAGTCATAGAACATTTTTTCAGCATCCTTGAAACGTGAAGCTCAAGGTGGAGTCTACATGAATTCTACACACAGAATTATCATTCTGTATGAAATTATTCGTATATGAAAATTAAACAATTTTAAATTGTCAATAGTTTCAGTTGACTCAAACAATTGAGTCAAACTAAAAGTTTAATACTAAACGAGAAGCGTACAGAAAATGAAAAATGTATTCGTTTTTAAACATGCACGTAGTAGATAGTCAATGTAAGTTTGATATATTTATTCAGTATGATATATCATTCCCTTTGAACATAGTAGCAAGTAAGCCAATCATTTTATTATTGACTATAACATTATCTGTGCAATATTTCAGTACGGAATAAACACTCAGAGGATTAAAACATGCAGCGTTTCATGATGGCGAATCATTAAAACCAGTAGCAAGGTCGTTGTAAAGAGAAAAAAAATTTCAATCAAAAGACCGTGGTGGGTCAGAAAAAAATTTTTCAGGAACTTCAGAGATGTTCTTACAATTTTCTATATATATTGAAAATTTTTTAAAATTATTTTTAAATATATTCCAATTATATTTTAAATTGTATTTCAACACTTTTGAGAATTCTTGAGAACTTTTGAGAAGTGGATGATTTTTCTTCACGATTATAACAATTCAAAATATTGACAATTTATCGAAATTATAGTTCAATTTCATATGAACAATTTTACGAATGATCGTAAATGTAGAATATTTCTGATTGTTTTTTTATCGATTTATCATTATTACACATTTGCCTGATGAACATAACAGAATAGAACGATGTATTGCGGTACTCACATTTTACCATTTTACATTAATGAAAGCTTGTAGCTTTATCGTTCGAGAGAACATGTATCCCTGTAGTATATATGAATTCTCGTACACAATCCGCAGGAAATGGTTTCAACTTCAATTAAATTTTCCAACAAGAAATAATATAAATTGAATTAATTACTCCAGTGGCGAAAAATTTGCCCAATATAAATGATTTCAAGCCCTCAATTATATATTATTATAGTGATACTGAACATTTTATTAAGTGCTTGAAGATCATATTGAGATCATACAAATAATATGAAAGAAGAAACAAGTATAGTAAAATTTTGCTTGTCTGAATTCATCAAGGGACAAATAGTTCACATATATAAGTTTGTGTAATTGAATTCTCTACTTTACTAATGATTTTTCATTCCTAGAACAACAGTTCAGGTTTCGAATCACTGGATTCAATTAGCAAGAGTTCATTTAATTCAATAGTTTATTGATGAACGAAATCTGTTACACATTTATTAATCCCCTGTTTACTAAAAATAATATTATTAGAGTTTTTGAAATTTCAACTAAATAGAGTAGAAATATCCCCTTGGCAAGTACGTTTTAATTTACTAATATTGAATAATTATCCAAATTAAAAAATAAATAAGAGGAAAATGCAAGAGAAGAATTTCCAAAGCTGGTGAAAATATTTGTCACGTTCCCTGACGATAGATAATCACTAAACAAATATTTCAAATTGATATAGGAAATTTAAAAAAAAAAAAAAACAAAGACACCTTGAAAGAAATAACAGAAATTTTTTTCTTAACAAATACACTTCAATTTAATCACACTCAATCATTGACCCTATTTTCCAATTTATTCTACCTTGCAAATTGAAAACACGAAAAATGCATTCCGATAAAAATATTTGTCCCTGCAGTAAACGCTGACGACAAATAATCACTAGATAAATATTTCAAAATTAATATAGCAAATACAAAAAAATAACGACTGAAAAGAGAATTGTAGTTTCGTCAAATATTTTTAGACAAGAAATGTCACCTAAACTAAAAAAAGGGTAAAAACATCCCACTCGATTCAATTGCATCTGATCATCATCCCATTTCCCAATCCACGCATTCCAAATCCAATATCAAATTCAATTAAAACAAAACAAAAAAAAAAAAAAAAGAAAAGAGAGTGAGACGAAGAGTTTCCAAAGCTGGAGGGGAAATGTTTGTCACGTTTCTCGACGATTTCACAAATCGTTGTCTGTCGGCGAAAGTTCGTCCGAATCGAAACAATAAACGTCGGCGAATGAAAAAAAAGAGAGAGAGAAAGAGAGAAACAAGAACAAACGGAGAGGAAGAGGCGTGTATCCCATTTCGACATTCATTTTGTCGAGCGGCCTTCTGCATCGACGCGTTTCGATTCAACTCCTGTTTTGTTCCGCTTGGAATCCCAGCCGCTTTCACGCCCCCCGTTGGAAACTCGACGATGAGTGCCGAAGACCGATGTAAAGTGCCATTGTCCCCTGGCGAGAGGATTCCCCTTGGTCCAAGGGACCACATCGCGTTCAGACGCGAGGTCAAAGGACTTTGAAACGTCTCCGCCGTCTGAAAGTTACACGACTGACGAGCAACCCCTGATTTCCCTTTAACGAGTGACATTTAATCCTGTTAACGGCTCTTTTAGTTCCCTTTCTTTGCAATATATACTGACGTGAGAAGTTAAGAAGCCTCTCGATTAACTCCATTTTTTCAGTCTTTTGAAATTCCAATAGTTATAGCATATGTGATCGATCGGCTCTCAACCTTTTCACAACTCAAAATATATTTTCGTAATAATAATTTTTTCTTCTTGCGAATAATAAATAATTTGTTTCAGACGTCAGTTCGATCAACTCCACACTTCTGAAAAAGTGTCGAGTCGCACATAAAAATTATCTTTTTTCAATGATTGGTATAATCAAAACCGACGAAAGGAAGACTTCCTGTGGTTCGAATGGCTCGGGACTTTTTCTCAAAAAAAGACGTTAAAGAATTCTATCAGCAGTAGAAAAATTGCAGGATTACAAGTGAATTGGCATAAAATTGATAAAATTGGAAAAAGGCCAAAACTCCGCGCCGTGCAAATTAAATATAACAAAATGCAGAATTTAACACTATCCTCGGTAAATATGATGATTATTATTAATATGAAATTTGAGTAAATTATAAATCGACTTCGAATATATGTAACGAAGAGGACATTGTTATTTACGTTAATAACAGTTTAATTTAACCATTAACTAACAATAATAATAATTATTATTATTATAGTTACCGAACTTAATTAATTAATGTCAATTTTTTTTAAAAGCAAATTTGCAACAACAAATTTTGTGATGACAAATTTTTCTGAATTTGTCGAATTTGACGACATTATTTTCTCTTTATTTTCAGTTGCCAAATCGATTAAGTCTCTTACAATTAATCATGCGAAAATTCTACTAATAATAACATTACTTGATGTATTATCTTATGCATTTTGTGTGTCATTAGATGAAATCTAGGCTTCTAATAATACAATCTGCAATGTTAATTGAATAATAATAGATTTATAGTATAATGTGATCAACAATTTGAATTTTAAAAACAATTTTGAGAAACGATGTACTTCGCTTCACTTTTTGTTCTGTTTTTTTTTTTCGAGTTAATCGATTTGGCACGTGAACGACTCATTTGAAAAATAGACACAGCAATTATTGTGAGCAATTATTATAGCAAACGTTGAATTTTTCAAGAGGAAATGAAAAGATTCCTGACTTTAACACGGCTGTTAAAAATTTATATATAATGCTATTATTAACTTTTTTGGTCACTAAATTATTGAAGCGATATTACAATTTCTGTGAAAAGAAAATTTGCACAACAATAAACTATTTGTAAATTTTAAATTTCTCAAAGGAAGCAGTTAAGACAATATGTATAGGAAAAATTTCTAGGAATCGGACTCGAACTGAAACTATCAACAAATATGACACACAATCTCGAGATTATACAATAATGATAAATCTGGCATTCTGAAGTGAACAGCTCTCGTGGAACAACTACAAATGAAACCGTACAGCAACCTAAACCGTAAATTCATAAATTTAAAAATTATGACTTATGTAAGTATGAATTTGACATTTTCCTTATCTTCGAGCGCAAACTTTGCATTAAAGAGCAATAAAATCCGTAAAGTTCAAACACGCGATCGCGGTCAAACGGAACATTACAATCGAGCCAGCTGTTGCCAGCTACAATTTGAACAGTGAATTCATTTTCCAATTGGCTCGTTCTTAGCACACGGTAAGTAAAAAGATACTGTTTCAATTTTTTCGAAATGATTTCGATGGAATTTCAAATTTTTTTTTTTTCGGAGAAGAGTTAAGTATATACAGAGAGTTAATAGTCGGTTAACTATTAAAATTGATTAAAATTATAGCGTGACAAGTTTGAAATATTGTAACGAAAGCTTCAACTTTCATCCTTAAAAACTACTATTGATATTACAATCGAAATGATTGTAGAACATATTGCGAGTCTCACAAATTGGACAAAAGTATTTGCACGCTCGATGAAAAGTTCTTTATGTTTTAAATTGTTATAAATTTATAGAGCAAGGTCGTATATATAACAATCTAGTTTCCGTTTCGACAAACCTACGTCAATCAATTGCACGATGTGAAAATATTTTTCTTCAAAGTTAGGATACTTTTCTCGAAATTTGTAAAAATTCAAAATACCTCAGAAAACATTAAAAAGTTTTTTTTTTTACGATTATGATTTTCAATGATTGAAATCTTTTCCTAACAACGATCCCATGAAACATTTCGTCGTACAATATTTTATTGAATTTTGAACGCTAGATCTTACTTAAACTATTTTTTTTCTTTTTTTTTGTATAACAGACACACCATGTACATGTTAAAAATAAAAAATTGCAAATACAACTGAACATTGAAACGTATGAAATTAAAATGTAAAATAATCCAAGAAGAAAAGTATACAGAGATGAGTGAAAATAAAGAGCGGTCTCGCAGAGTATTTAAGGATTAATAATACTTAAGTGCTTTTTAATAAAAAAAAAAAAAGAGATGAAAAAATACAAAATACAATTCTACAAAAGTTTGACCGTCATGAAATAATTAAAAAAACTAGAAACTTTCTTAGACAAGAAGCGAGTATGTAAAATATAAATACAATAAGTACGTAGTATACAAAAGTATACAAATATAAGTACAGAAAATATAAATATATAAATATAAATATATAAATATATAAATATAGATATATAAATATAGATATATAAATATATTAACAAACTAGTTATCAATTGTTTGGCAACTACTAATTTTGAAAATTACTTTCTAACGAGAGAACAAGCAACTCGTATATACGTAGAGCTATTCGAAATTTGTCTACTACATATCTTTTAAGCTTGAAATATTGTAATAAAACCTATACCTTTAATTGTTACATTACGCACGATAGAGAGACGCAATCGAGAATCATAATGTAAAATATGAAAATGTAAATGGATCTGTTGCATGCTACATAAAAAAAAAGCTTCCGAAAAAAATCGAGTACTAGTTATATTATCATTCCGCGATGAAACGTGAGAATTTCCCTCGCAACGAGAACACGGTCGTTTGTTCTCTTCGACGCTCACGATCCTGTTCGCCTGGAATATAAATTAATGCGACGTACATAATTGAATGTAGTTAACACGTCGTCGCGAGCTCGGATGCTCGATATAATTTGTCGATTCGCGGACTAATACACTGGACCTGTTCAGTGTCAAAAAAAAAAAAAAAAA
>CAJDYZ010008586.1:129991-152315 GCA_903986555.1 Heterotrigona itama
AATGAGAAATTATTTGGAAATAATTTATTCGAATTTAATTTTTCTTTCGTATTAAATAAAATTGCTTACCAATTAATAATAATTATTTACTAAATAAAATTACTAATTTTTTATTTAAAATTACTTATTTGTAAAACACTAATTAGTAAAATATTAGACTAATTTGTAAAACATTAGATAATAATAAATTAGTAATAAGCTTGGACTTTCAGATATATATGTGAAATAATATAATATATTCAAATAATGTATCTCAAAAGTGATGAATAATATATTATCTTATTTACATATTTCATTTGATATAACTGTTATTATGTTTTTATTACAAAACAAAAATTGCTTCAAATGAAATACGTTTCAAACCTGATTCAGACAAGATATACACTTACTTCCTCCGACGATTTATGGCATTTTTATGCACGTCGAGTTATGGAATTAACTGGTGAAATTGTTGATTTGCATCGGACTTCTCTGATGCTTATCGCTACAGTATAATGCTCTTTGTTGCTAAATATAAATACTTGAATAGTTCATGTTTTACGTAAAGAGATTTTACAAAATAATTATTGGTGTACAGTTTGAGACGGGTTTTTATAAACAATGATTCAGCGAGATTATTCTTTTTAGATACATAACAAATGATTATAAAAGCTGCACCAAATAGATTTTTGTAGGTTTCGACCTAATAGAAGATAAAACAAAAAGAGCATGAATGAATTATTTTTTTAGTTGAACAAATTATATAGTTAGCAGGTAATTCTAAAACCAGCTTTCTAATTTTATTAGCCTTAGTAATAATTCTTAAATATTAGAAATTTAGTATAATTTAGAACAATTTTTATAATATTTAATATACTACTTAACTGACATCTAATAATTAATGTTCTGTTTATTTTGATTAATTAAACAATATTTATAATCAACAATAACATTTAGTGCAGCAACTATATATTAATATATAACATAACAACTAAACAGTCAACCAAAACTAATAGAAATGGTATAATCAAATTATTAATCTTAAACTCAACATTATTGCAACAAAATAATAAAACTATTTTAACGCAGCTTAAAACTAAATTAAAACAAGAAATATCGTATAAGATGTAGGATTATTTTTATTATATTATTAATTGTTTATGTGATTCAATGATTTCAATGATTTTGAAATATTTTACGGTAGGTGTGAATTATATCTATGTTGCGTCAATAAATTAACTCGAACTTCTGATACCACATTTATCATCATCCTAATTCTACACCTTGGTTCGTTGTTTTGCTTTCTCTTTCGGGAGTGGCATGCTCTAGTTCGCCTGGCCACGAAACCATCCATCCGTCAGTACGGTACGTCCTCCAACGTCTTATTCCTCGGCTTCAATTTTACGCGATTCAGGCGCAAAGTATATCGGCGGGTAGCCAAGTGGATCGTTAAATGAATCAAACAGGTGATTCCAAAAACAATAAATATATTTTCCGTATATATTTATCACAGTGAATATATGGTATAATTATATAAATTATAGAAATATTTACAATTATATAAATTGTTATAAATATCCTCTGAATAAACTTTGTATGCATCGTATAACAGTACATTATTTTTTTATTATATTTTTTTATATATGTAGTACCAAAAATAAAATTCCGTTTGACATTCTGCACATTTTTATAGAATATATATACCATCAATAAATAAATAATTTCTCTGCAACCTTACACATTAACGAACACATGCTGTGTGAAAGATCCTCTTGTACATTAATAATATGCAATGAAACATGTTTCTATACATTGCATATTATTAGAAATAAATCTATGTTAAATATTCTTATTATAAATTCCTCTAATATTGTCATAGCGGTCTATTTTGTGCAAACAAGTTTGTAATATGAATCTTAATAAAAACGAAGGTAGAAAATTCACTACTTTCACATTCAGGTACATTACATGGTCTTCAATTGAACGAGTATCTAACTCGCACTCTACGTTTGGACGTTCTTGAGAGATTCAATGATTTGTCCGGTTATTCAGTCTCAACCATGAAATCATTTCCTATCTACATAAAAGACTACTTTAAGACGGCTACTAGGCAATTTAAGAATAATATTTCTTAATTTCTGCGAGTAAAGACGCCTCGGTCGATTCGTTTATCTCTACGAATCTTTTATTCGCTCTACTAAAGTAATAAATATCGCCGGTATAAATATCAAACCATAACGCGTGGATATGCAAATCGTGCCTTTCAAGCCGTTTTTTTAAAAATCCATAAGAAGCTATGTTTTGTAGTTGCTGCAGTGTATTTATCTGAAATTAAGATACATGTATTTATCTAAAACATACTTCAATTTAATGTTATAAATTGTGAAAATTGTAACATTTCCTATAAAAATTTATGATTTTAAATATAAAATTATTATTATTATTAAAATGAAGAATTAAAGTAACTAAAATTACATAATTATGTAATTAATTACTACTCGTGATTAATAAATTACATTTTAAATTACAATTATATTTTATGATTATTATATAATTATGTACTTACTACTACAATTATAATTGTAATTTAGAATGTAATTTAATAACTATAGTACTAGGTATAACATATAACTCAAAATTATTATTAAAATCTAAGATTAAAATAGTATATAAAAATAAAGATAAAGAAAGTTTTTAAAGACAGATGCTATAATAAAAAAAGAACAAAGAAATTATTACAAAAGTAAAATAGCATATCATTACAGAGTTATAACTGATTAAAATTTGATTGATTTTTATTTATACCAACTTGAGATAATTTATCCTCTATAGCAAATTTATTTTCAGGATCGATATAGGCCACAAACTTTCGTAAAGGCGTTTCAGCTTGAAAAAGTATCGGCTCACGAAAGCCAGCAATCTCGAGCTGTTGAAATTTCGCTAAACTATTGCTAGCATGTGCACACAACCATGCTCTTAACGGTGATATCCTCCTGTTGACCTAGGAGGTAAAAATTATTATAAATTAGCGAAACAGGTACAAAAATAGTAAAACTAATAAAGTGCGTACTTTCGATGCGAATTCCTCGTCACGCAAAGCATATAGTAAATTCATGGCTTTGCAGTCGCTATGGCCGCAAACTATAATGTGTCTTATGTCATTTATCACACAACCAAGTTCCAAAGCCGCCGGTTCACACATTGTTAACTCGTCCACAAAATGCTGAGAATGAGGTATAAGGTTGCCAGCATTTCTTACTGAAAATCATAAAATTTGTGATGAAATTTATATTGTCTGAAAGATTAGAATTAACTTTGATTTTATGATCATTGGAATGCGGATTTTTATGCATTTGTTTAAAACTTAATGGACGTAAAAATGTAAAATATATAATATATAATAATATAAAAAATATCTAAAGTAAATTAAAATATTATTATAAAAATTAAAAAATATTAATTAGAATACTATTATATTTAGTAAAATAAATTCCTGCTTAAACTCAAATATATTTTTATAATCTATTATAAATTATTATTACATCGAACATTTTTGATTATTATTATTAACATATTTCATTACTAAAATGAATAAATTGAAAGAAAAATATTTACTTCTAAATTAGAACGTTACAAATATATTGTTTGATTGTATTAAATTGATATGCGAAGTTATTCAAATTCGAAGATATAATGTTATGGCGAAACTCGTACCGACAAACATGTCTCCAACGTTTGTTTCCGTAAATCTAGTTGGGATCATCCGTGAATCCATACAGGTAAAAAACACTGCCTTTGGCTGTGAGTAAGAGTAACAAAAAGATCAATTACGACAATAAGTGTTAATATTGCACCTTAAATTAGTAATGTAATTTATACAAATAATAGTGTAACATTTATATTTTTCATGACGAATAGTTTGTTTATAGATTAAATAACGCATATATGCACATGTGAGCATCTCACAAGTTCCATGCATGATAACAATTTGAAAAAAGGAAAAATATAATAAATATTTCACACAACAAAGCATATTAATAATAACAAAGCAGATTTTTAATATTTGATTTAATAATTTTACGCTTGATGAACAACATTTTAAACTATTATTGAATTAATTTTTGTGGATCACATTATTAAAGTAACTCATACACGTGCTTGCAGAGATAAGATTTTGTCTCTGCATGTATATACATATGTATGATGTTTTTATGAATAATTCTTTAGTTCAAGGGCATGAAAAGAAATCTCTTTTACAAATAGTAGAAAATATATATGTATATATAATATGTGAAATGTGTATATATATATATACATATATATGACTATATTCTGTCTTATCTTTCATTATAAATATAAACAATGATTAATACCGTTCTTTGTAATTTAAATATTAACATGACATAAAACATGAAACATCACAAAGAGATAAATATATTCATACATTATCAATAATGAATTAGAGAGAATAATTTTAACATACTTCGGGATGATCTCGAACTTTTTTAAACTGTTTCACCATTTCTTCCCTGTGGCAATTTCTATATTTCATAATTCCTTTGATTATCCTGTCCATAATAAACACTATACACTTTTACGTAGATGTTTTATCAATCTAAAATGGTGACAACATGCGATTTCGCCATTACTAATCAAAAGGCGGCAATTTTAAATGTATGACAAACATTTTACCCTTCGTTTAAATAGAATATTGAAATCACGTTTAATTTAATAGATTTATTCGTACGATTAAAAAACAGTTTTACTGATACATATGGAAGCACGAGCAGTTTTTACAATATTCCATGTTTTTTTTATTACTTCTTCGTAAATACAGTTGTAAATAAACTTATACAAGTTCAGTATCTGTTATCTTCTTTCGCGTGTGTGTGAAAAGGTACCAATCAAAATTTTATACAAAATATAACGTACAATTAATACTATCGTTATCTAAATTGAAAGATACAATTACAGTTAGTTTCATTGTTGCAACAGCATGATTAGTATAATAAGTATATATACATTATTATATTAAGTAAGTGTAATTTAAGAAAATATATATCTTTATAACAGGCCAGAGAGAGAATAATTGCTATACAGAAATAAAATACATAATATCATGGAGCCAGGGAAAATCTGAACCCAGAAAACCATGTATTATCTAAGAGCCAAGAGAGTATTTACTGTAAGTGAACAATATATGTCCGCTTAATATGATATTAATAGCGCACAATTTCGTACTAACAGGTATTTATTTGTTATATTCATTTATTAACACATACATGCTCAGCAAATATTTTAGTATTCTTTTAAATTTTGTATAAAACAAACTTACTAATTTAAACTTTTTTGCTGATAAACAGAATGATTTTTTGAAAATTACACTACTATTAATAATGATTTTTGTTACACATTACATGTTGAAATTATTTATTCATTGGCATACTATTGATTTATTTTAATTGATAAAAAAGGAAAGTTTTTATGCACCTTCATTGTGATGATTCTGTTTTAAAGTGACTCTTAGATTTAATAGTGATTAACAGCCTGGACCCGGGTGACAATGCGCCTGGGTCGAGCTGATTTCTATCTACTTAATGCTGAACTTTGACTAGCACGCTCTAGTTTTTCAAAATGTTTTCGCGCATTACGAATATTGATTAATGTTGCTGCTGATGCTGAAACAATATGAATAAATATTTCAGTATTTATTTAAAAAAAGAATTAAAATTGCAAATACTTACGGATAGCAGGATCCGACATGATAACCATTACATATGTATTCGATGTGAATACATCAATAAAAGCTGCAAAATTCGTATTTCTAACTTCCATACTCTGAAATTGTGCTGCCAGTTTGCTGAAAATATATAATTTATAAAAGATATACATTCAAATTTTATATAATATTTTTCTACTTTTCATAGTTTACCTGCAGCTTAATTTGAACTGTTTGATTATATTAGAAACTTTCTCAAATCGATGTATATCTCTATGATGTTGTCTTTGACAATAACTAATCACTAAAAACGTTGCTCTTTCAAATAAGAGTACTTCATCAGCATCAATGATATTGGTAAACTGTTTCAAACTTTGTTCAAGTTCTTTCACGTTTGGAATTAACATATAAACAATTGAAGACCACGCCCTAAGTATAATGGTTTGTATGCAATTATAGAATATAAATCTGTATAGTTGTAAAAATATACCTATATAATGTTTCATCCCATATGCTAGTTCTAAAACAAGTACACTCAAGTGGCAAGCTAAGTCTTTTCAGATCTTCTTCTCTTTCCCTAAATATCAAATCTCGCTGATCCTCTTGTACTAGATCCATCTTATGTACTAAGCAGAATATTTTTGCTTCCGGGCTATTTTGCAATATTGCCTCTAAGCAACTTTGATAATAATGCATATCTTTATCTAATTCTCTGGATTCTACATCAAAAACATAGATCAGAACTTCTACATTCCTAAATATGTTGTCACGTTGTGACGCAAAGTAATTTTCCATAAATGCTTCTTGGCCACCGCAATCCCACAGATTTAATACCAAATTGCCAAGAAATCGGACATGACTGTGTTCCACATCAACTATTAAATATATCAATAAATTAATAAGTAAT
This sequence comes from Heterotrigona itama, assembly GCA_903986555.1. Taxonomy (NCBI): domain Eukaryota; kingdom Metazoa; phylum Arthropoda; class Insecta; order Hymenoptera; family Apidae; genus Heterotrigona; species Heterotrigona itama. The sequence continues at coordinate 136,597 of CAJDYZ010008586.1, forward strand.
GCAAAAGATAATGTTTGATGAAATGATATAAACCAAGTATTACACACTTGTTGCTCCCAGACGGCGTGTATCACGAGCAATATAATTAGCAAAAATTATGCTACGCATGCTGGTCTTTCCTGAACCACTTTTACCCATCAGAAGAACCTAAAAAACATTTATGATGTATGAAAATTACACAAACATTCATTAGCAAACTATGTAAATTAACGTAGACATGAATACAATATTTAAATACCTTTTTCTTCATCTTGAATTGACGCTAAATCTAAGAATTAATTACAACTGATTTAGATTATTTTCTTTTTTTTTTTATAAGAAACAGTTGTTAATTGTTGTCTCCTGCAACAAATTATTGAACAGTATAATATAATCATACAATTAAACTTCTACTATATATTTGCGATAGAAATATATCGCCCACATACGTCAAATATATGGTCAAATGTCAAATTTCATATCGAGGTTATTTTACACTGTTGGATGAATCACATAGTATAGCTTCACGACTTGTAACAAAAACACACTATTGTCGATTAACAAATTTATCTACATATATTTCACAACATAGAGGACACGAGCTGTTCGTGAAAATGAAAATAATGATTTCCTTGATAGTAAACAATCTTATGGCATGAAAATTACGATTACCCTCTATTTTTTTTTTCTTTTTTTGCTATGTGATTAACACTTTCTGGTAGCTAACTTCACACATATTGTCATCATTCAAGTATCATTGAAAGATAAGATACTATAGAGATGTGTCAATTGTACCAACTATAGTTAATGAAACGTAAAGACGCCAGATATATAAATATTTTCAATATTACTAAATAATATTTCTAATTATATAACATTTTACAAATTTTATTTCTTTGCCCGAATTTATAAATTTTTTTATACATATATAGAATCAGATTTTGTATATAGAAAATTAATAATGATTCATTTAAATACTTTTTAAAAATATTATTTTCCATCTTAAATATGTGTATATAACATTATTGGAAATTTATTTTATATTTATTTTATTATATTTTATTTCGAATATGTATATATATTCGAAATTTATGTACAAAATTTTTTAAATATGTACCTGTACGAAATATGTAGAAATATACTTACAATTTTAATACGTTTTAACAAGTTACTACTAAATTTAGTTGTAAATAAAATATTCATACTATTAATATATTCTACTCCTCAACATTAAATTCAAATATTATTAACATCTTTATTTTTGTACATAATTGTACATAATTACACATAATTACAAATATGTATATTTTTCCAATAAACATATTACCAAAATATATTATTCCAAACATTTTGAATAATGAATATATAACACGTACTTTACTACATATAATTTAATAAAATTACAAAATAATATAACATAGTAAAGTATATAAAATCATATAGTTTATTAAAATCAACTATATACATTGAATTAATATAACATATATGTATTATAAATGATAAATTTAATTTTTTAAACTTGCATTCAAATTTTCTTACAATAAATATAAATGTAGTTAACTTAATATTACACACTTTTAAAGCTATCATTTTCTAATATAATTTCAATAAACAAAATTTATAGAAGTTTCCTTAACCAATTAATCATAGTATGTTTTTTATATTAAGTTTCTCTTATATTAATCCGTTTACATTAAAACAAATTCAATCATATAGAAAATTTACAATCATGTTAAGAATTTTATGTAGGATAAATATAAATATATTCAACAATTAATGTATGTAAGATTAAAATATACTATTACATACTTAAAGTATCACAAAGAACAGGGATAAACGTAAAAATAAATAATAGTTCTTAAAGAATTTGAATTTTTAAACTGGTATGATATATTACAAAAATGAGATTTATACAAAAATATATATTATGATAGATATATCATTTTCTTACAAGAATGTTTTGTGGAATTTGAAACATATATAAATTTGTGCTTAAATACATCATATTACAATCACTGTCTAAATTCCAAAAATTACTCTGACAAGTGCATTATAATTAAAACATCTATTTTTAAATACTTAAATATTTATAACTAAATTTAATAAAACTACTTGTAATAAATTATAATAAATAACTATATTTAACTAAAAAACTCAATTACAGAAAAAGAATTTGATACTTGTTAATAATATTCATGATACTGGAATGTTATATATTATCCTGTTAAATTTATCATCATATTTCACATTTTAAATATTCAAGTTTATACTTTTATTATTATCATTTATTATTATTTATTGCAACTTCATACCATAGTTAATCCTTCTATATGTTTTTTATAGACGTACAATATTCATTTATTTAAATGCAAAGTGATATATTTTTAACAAATATAACTCAGCGACAAAAGTTTTCTAAAAATTTTGTGATTTATATATGGTTATTGATAATATATGGTTTTCCAATAAAAATTTTAAAGTTGAAGGAAAAAACATTGAACACTTTCAAGTACGTTATAAAATTAATTCGTTGAAATGCATTTAATTCGCTATACATACAAATATGAATAAAAATATCAATAGATACTTGCATGAAAATAGCAAACAGTTAAAATTACTAAACAACTACAATTTACACACATGTGTAAAATTGAATTTTTAAAATATTCAAGCACATATTCTTTTCCTTTCTCTCTCTCTCTCTCTCTTTCTGTCTCTGTCTCTGTCTCTCCTGAATATACAAATTTGTAACTTATCTTCGAGAAAACGAAACAATCAACCGAAAGGTTTAATTTTCGAGGAGTGAAACCGTAATGAAGTTTACAACAGTATCCGTTTTCACGTTGGCTAACCTGGAATTGATTCACTCGCAGTCTTACCACCTAGCTCCAACCTATATTATTCTAAATTTCTTTTTAAATCTCACCATACATGCACACACCACACAAAATTATACGTGCGCGCGCGCGCGCGCATATACGCACACAACTCGTTCACTCGTGTTAACCGACAGTAGGTATAGGCAAGAGACGAAAATATATATGTGCACGTACTAATGATCAAACCTTGCAAGTGTACGGTGAGAAGAAAAGAGAACGAGGCGAATGGAAAAAGTGGAAAAGAGGGAAGGAAAGGGAAAGGAAAGGAGCGAGATGCGAAGAGAGAGGGAGTGAACGGTGTTCCGGTGGAGGCGCTGTACAGTGGCAGGAGAACCGCGGCAGCGGCGGTGATTCACAGACTTTCTTATCAACGTCGAAAACGCCGTGCACGGGAGCAGGAAGAGGAATCGCCGACATCGGGCGTCGGATCGGTACGCGCGAAATGAGGTACCATTGATAAGACTTGGAGCGCCGCGTGGTTCCGCCTCCGCCGTGCCCGAAACGCGGCACATTACGGACGTGTGGATAAAGCGGCGCCATATATATACACAGGCACACGATATATACAATCGTATTTTCCTTTTTCTCTTCTTTCGCGAGCGCGAGAGACCGACGGAAGAAACAGGGAGGAGTGAAAACCGCTCTGAGAACGAAAGAGCGATCGCGACACGAAAGGAGATCCAGACAGATAGAGGGAGAACGGAAGAAAGAGAAAGAGAGAAAGAGTGAGAGATAGAGGAAGAGAGTGAGGGAGAGAGGGAGAGAAAGGAAGAGAGAGCCGTGGATGCGGCGCGGTGTCTGCATCCGTGCGTGAATCACGCTTTGGAGGTGCCTGTCTGTCCCTCGTCTTCGAGCACACCCCATATTCACGACATTGACCCGTTCGAGGACGCCGCTGTTCCCCGCGGACATCGAGCAACACCTCGAGCAAGCACCTATCCAAAACTGTCAACCACGAGGAGGGGCATCGTTTCTTTTTCTGTTACCCATCGTTTTGTTTCACGTCCTCTCACCGGCCTATCTAGGAGTCCGTACACGTACGTGTACGTCTATACCCGTAATACGGAGCCGGTGTTTCAAACGTCGTCGATTCGATAACGCTCGTCGAATCCAACAGGACAAGTTTTCTTCCAGAGCAACGGGAGAGTGGATGGATCCTCGTGTCTTATGTTTTCAACAGACAGAGCTGGTGTTTTCGTCGATGTAGCGAATTCTCTGTGTACTGTGATCCAAACTCTTGATCTATTGGGAGTCGCACGGCGAAACGACTGGGTGCTCTCAGGACCCAGGGGCTGGTAGCATTGACACAGGAACCTTGAACGTAACTGTGGAAACGCAGCAACGTAAGGTAGATTGGCAACAAAGGAACAAAAGTAGAAACAACATGTCAGATGAAGAAGACAAACCCCCTGCACCTCCTGTGCGACTTACGTCAAATAGGTAACTTCATGCCCCACGTTGTGCTGTAACGTATATTGTAATTTAAGAATAAGAAACTTCTCAAAGGAAGTGTCGTTTAACATTAAAAATTTTGATGTATACTTACTCTGATGTTAGATTCTGATGTTAGATTTGAATTGTATGTGACAAATGTAGTATTGAGTAATTTTTGTAGCATTATATTGCTGTGTGACACTAAAAATTGATGAGTTTGTTACACTTTGCATTCTTATTATTTTCTTTGCAATAAGTAGAGGTCTGCATCTCCCAAAAATAGAATAACAGACACTAATCTAGTGGTTGCTAAAAATAAAATCCTACAGTTCAGACACGATGACATTCTGATGTGGGAGACTATCTTTTTAAGTCTTTATACATAGCCTTGCTAACAAACTTTATGAGTATGCATATATTTTTATATGAATATTGTAAATAATTTATAATTGGCAATGATAATATTTTATGTAGATACACAAAAGCAGAAAAATAAAAGTAGTTTTAATTTTACATGTTTTATAAGTAATAGCTTAATATTATAAGTAATGAAATGTATTTAAAATAGCCATAAAGTTTAATTTATAGATTATTTTGTTCCACTTGATATCATTATTTAGATAATGATAAATTGAACATGTTTCAGAGGTGAATCAACACCTAATTTACCGGTGGATATGCGTCCACTACCTAAAGAACCTGATTCTGATGAACGCAAGAAAAAAACATTAAAAAGCAAAATGAAGGTAAAAGAAAATAAGGACAAACCCAACATCAGTTATCCCACCAACTTTGAACATACTGTACATGTTGGATTTGATGCTGTTACTGGAGAATTTACGGTAAGTTAATTTAATATTTGTAACTTGTTACTATTGTTCAAAATGCACTCGCTTTCTGCTTTGCTACTATACAATGGTACGGAGTATCCAAATAAACATTGCATAGTATAAGTATTTCTTTATTTCATTACATTACTGGTTATATAATTATCTTTTAATCCTTATCGAAAATAAAAAATATAATTCTTAAATATAAAATATCTCCAATTGTTTGTTGTTCTTAGTGTTGAAACATTACTAAATTGATATTTATTAATATGTAATATTTAGCATTCGCTTTGCAATTCATTGGCTTATTGATTTATTACATTGTATAATAAATGAAAATAAAATAAATTATAATATTTTTATTCAAGTTGAATAAAAATTTGATCTGTTTTATGATAAAAATTTTTATTATATTTGAATAAATAAAAATTTTGCGTATTATGTAAAAATGAATGTATTTTAGCAAAATAATTCATTCGTGAAACTTCATCACAAGAACAACTAGTAATGTATTATTAAATATTAACATTAAATATAATAAAAACATATCTCAGATGGATTTTTCGTACCTAAAAACGAATTAAATTCTCATCACTTGTTCACATGTGTATGGACATTGTGGAAAAGTAATTTGGTAATTTGTCTGATGCTTCTTATACCTATTATTTTTTCACATGAAAAACTAATTAGACACGTATTTCTTTCAAGCTGCCATTGAAAGTAAGTAATTTTAAATGACCACAAAAGTAGTTTGTTTATACTCCGTTTTTATTATACATACACTTAATTTAACTGTTTGTTTTTGTTGCAATTAACAGGATTAAGTTGTTACTTTTTATTTGAAATTTAGAATTTAGCATAGATTAGAAGCATAGCTGCTTTGGTAGATCAATAGATGCTTTAGTCAACGTTGCATTCAATATTATTGAAGAGCTTTCTTGCAGAATGAAATTTAATATTGGTTTGAGTGCTTAAGATCTTAAGATCTTAATTTCTTCTATGTAATAATTGGATTTTTAAATATTTTATATTTGCACGATGTTCTCTTAGTTTTTAGAACTTTGAGAATTACACTTTTGTAAATGTTATATCCTGTATCAGTTACTTCTTTATAATCTTCTTAAAAAATCTCTATGTATAAGATTATTAATAACTATAATTGAAACATAATTTTCAATCTTAGGGGATGCCAGAAGCATGGGCAAGGTTGCTTATGTCTAGTAATATTAGTAAACAAGAACAGAAGAAAAATCCACAGGCTGTTTTAGATGTTTTGAATTGGTATGATAGTAGCAGTAAAGAAACAAAAGGTTCCAAATATATGACAACTACAAAAATGGTTGGGGTAGTTGGTAAGTTAACAATATTTACATAAGTATTAATCTATATTGTTGTTGTTGTTGTTTTTATTATTATTATTATGTCAATTAACAAATAAAACACATAAAATTTTATGTTTAGCACCTATTGAGAGAGCAAGTAGTCCTAGAAGCATGGGCATAAGTGTTGGAACTGGAGTAGGAAACATTCGTGGTCAAGCAATGTCACAAGCTTCTGGAAGTTCTCATTCTCAACATTCACTCAGCAGGTGAACTTCTATGTTTTGTAAATATCATATCCTGTATCAGTTACTACTTTGAAAATATGTCCCTGAATCTCTTCCTGTCATTCCTTCTTCTTTCTCTCTTTTCCTCTCAACCTATTTTTATATTTATTCTATATTATTTTGTATATATTTTATGTCATTCAAATTATAGAGTGAGTAGTAGTAGTCCAAGTAGTACCCCAACAGACGCTTGCGCAACTAGTTCTGAACAAGAAGATGAACCGCCGCCACCACCGATTTCTGCTAGACCAGAGCGTACGAAATCAATTGTAAGTAATAATGACTACTGTTAAAAATTAACTTTTTTTCTATACTTGAATGTAAATACTAATAATCTTTTACAACAGTATACAAAACCAATAGAAGAAGAACCACCACCTCCATTAACTACTACGTTAGGATCACCTCAACGAAATGGAACGCCACAGCAGTCACACCAATCCCAATTGGATAGAAATAAAAATCAAGCGACTCCTACATCAACGACAACGGATCAAACGAGACCAGCGCAAACTGACAAAGCTAGAAAGAAAAAAATGTCAGATGATGAAATATTAGAAAAATTAAGAACAATTGTAAGTGTGGGTGATCCAAATAGGAAATACACGAAAATGGAAAAAATAGGACAAGGGTAAGTTGCAATAACACAAAGTGTAAATGTTCTTTTGAGGATTTTTTTTTTTAATGTTTTTATATCTTTCCAGTGCTTCAGGAACAGTATACACAGCAATTGAAACATCAACAGGTATGGAAGTTGCAATAAAACAGATGAATCTTTCACAACAACCAAAGAAGGAGTTAATAATAAACGAGATATTGGTTATGCGGGAGAATAAGCATCCAAATGTTGTAAATTATTTGGATAGTTACCTCGTAGGAGAAGAATTGTGGGTAGTTATGGAATATTTGCCTGGTGGTAGTTTGACAGATGTTGTAACTGAGACTTGTATGGATGAGGGTCAAATAGCAGCAGTGTGTAGAGAGGTCCTACAAGCTTTGGAGTTCCTTCATTGTAATCAAGTTATACACAGGGATATTAAATCTGACAATATCCTGCTCGGGCTAGACGGTGGAGTGAAACTAACAGATTTTGGATTTTGTGCACAAATTTCACCAGAACAAAGCAAGCGAACTACAATGGTTGGTACACCATATTGGATGGCGCCAGAAGTAGTTACAAGAAAACAATATGGTCCAAAGGTAAGTAAAATAATATCTGTATTATAATTACTAATATCATGCTAATGATATCTAGTGGTAATTACTAATATCCGTCTTGCAATATATGCAAAATCATTTAAATCTTGTAGGTTGATATCTGGTCGTTGGGTATAATGGCTATTGAAATGATAGAAGGAGAACCGCCATATTTAAACGAAAATCCATTAAGAGCATTATATTTGATTGCAACAAATGGAAAACCTGAAATTAAAGAAAAGGATAAATTGTCCGGAATTTTCCAAGATTTTTTGGATCAATGTTTAGAAGTTGAAGTGGAGAAACGATCAGCAGCTTCAGAATTACTCAAGGTAATTCTAACGATACGTTTATACAACTATAAAATTAATAATTGGTTAATGCATTTAAGTTTTCGTAAGTGGAATGAATTTTTAAAATTGTATTTTTATGGAAAATTACAGCATCCTTTTCTGAAATTAGCAAGGCCACTTGCTTCCTTAACACCTTTAATAATGGCAGCGAAGGAAGCTGCCAAAGGTAATTAAAAGAGTGGTATTTATGGTCATACGACATGATCATAAAAATATAATTTTGCAAGAAAAATAATGAATCACCCTCCCAAAATGGAACGGCACAATAATTCAATAATATATAATAAATAATAAATAAACATATATAAATATATAAATAAATATATATATAGGTCATAGATAGATAGAACTTATCCGATACTGTGAAAAGTATCGAGAAATGGTTTCAAAGTTTTTAAATTGCTCGATTCTCGCATGTTGCGAGGAAATAAAGTTAAATCAGAAGAACTGTGAACGATCTGACGGCAGAAATCTTGTATTCCTCGATGGGTATTTATTAGTTGCTAAGAGTTCGACATTTTATTGAAATAGTCTTCAAAATAAAAGATAAACTGTATGTGTGGGTTGTTGCCTGATGAACTCTTGTACTAATATTGAACTGTCATCGAGGATTTTCAAGCGACTGTCAGTTATTTTCTAAAGATATAAAACTAGTATTACTGACTCTAAAATTGAAGATCAGAGTTAGCTACAAACATACATTATTTATAGCAAAAACCTTATTAGATAATACCATAAACAAATGTGAACAAGTACATAGGACCTATTCTAATATATTATTATGGTTTAACAAGAAATCATAGAAGAAGAAAATTGGTCTTCGTGTTAGACTTATATTTTTTGAACGAAGTTATGGAGAGCAGAGCAATATGTTTTCAATCTTTGGTCTGTCAGTATGACGTAGATGTATAAGCGATAGCCTAACTTGTTTTAAACGTTCTCAAGAATCACGTTCTTGTCATTGGATGTTAGCAAACTTCATTATGTTATATTAAATTGAAGTTTTAATAGATTTTTTTTTTTTTATATATTTGGACATTGCAGTTTTTGCATTATGTTGTGTACATAGTATAGAAAATTAATTTCATATATAATGAAATTTATGATAAATTTAATACATGCGATTCTTATTTAATGCTATTATTCATTTATAATTGTAAGATAAAATATAAGTACTTTTTCTCATTTGCATCGCTGACAAGACACGTTGGGATATTGACCTTGTTACTAAAATATGTTTAGATGTAAGAACATCTTTCTATGGACGAATGTCTAGTTACGTGTGTTCTTCGATACAGGTCAAATATGAATTATCTTTAACGTGTCTTACAAGAAGTGAACGGATGATCGACGAAATTTTAAAACAAGGTTCAGATATAGGAACATTTTGTGACACTATAAAGTGCCTGTCTTGTCATGTTTAGAGACGTGAAAAACTCGCGCTAGATTCCTTATAATCTTGAACCATCAACAGAATAATTTCATATTTTGTTTAATGCAGATACCGACATACAAATCGATAAAAATGTATAAATTTATGTTGACGATTATACAAGACAAGGTTTCTAAATGGTTGTACTACATTAAACGTAATAATTAATGTCTTTCCTAATTGTATTATATCTTAAACATATATTACTGAAAATGAAACCTTGGATACTTTTAGTTTAAGGAGTACACATTTTCAAATTTGTTACTTTTATTCTTTGCATCTTCATTATATATAGGAGTTTATCGTAAATTAAAGCTAAAGAACGCCACGTAAAAGTGTAATAGATATTGAAGAAATTAACGATATATTACATATGAAACAAAAAACAAAAAAAAAAAAAATGAAAATGCATACGTTATTTGGTAATGAACAATCGTATATGTAACAATGTATTCATTATTTACTGATTTGATTATTTTCGTAAAAGCCTGATTAGTTTTTTTTTATAATAATCAATAATGTCTAATTATACTTGACAGACGAAGCAGCTCAGTTTGTATTGCGCTTACTCCTAAATTTGAAGTTGCATGCTGAAAGAATAAATCTACTTACCTGTGAAGAATCAGGGATTACAATATATGATCGCATGAAATTTGTTTCAGTATTCTGTAAGGATGAACTCTTGCACTATTTTGTTTCAGCATCAACTTCAAATTATTTAGGAATTGTAAGCAATTATAGGAGGTATGAAAAACAAAATAATTGTGCACGTCTAGTATTAATGAACATATGTTTTATGTAAAAAAAGAAAAAGAAAAAAAATATGAATTCAGGGTCAAAATTGATATTAACTCGATCAGAAATACTGAACGAGGTCCTGCATTTTCACAAATATCTTTAGAAAGAAAAAGTAACGTCCATTTTATGTCATTGTATTACTGCGGCAATTATTAAGCATATTTCAGCTACAAGCTATCTATAAGATTTATTTTTATTCGTAAATCGAGACAGGTTGGATGCAAAATTTACTTGTCCATATTTTGCACACACGCAAATAATAATTAGAAATATATTGATTTTTGAAAATGAAACCTGTTGTTTATTCATAGAATAAACAAAAGTACAAAAAAAATTGTATTAATATGCCTTACTGTAATAAAAGTTTCACTTGCAAAATTAAAGCAATCATTATTATTTTAATATTTAATATAATATTTTAATATTGATAAAATCTCACATAAAGCAGTTAATAAAAATGTGGACAAGTGTAAATGTTTTTGCATTATTTCAATTACTGTTCCAAGTGCATTTATGTATCTTCGTAAGAAGTGTATTATTGTCAGTTTAGAACTATGAAATAGGTTCCTATATACAAATCATGTTAAGTATGAATACGCATGTTTTCCATACATTTTTTTATGATGTTTTTGAAAATGCTTTGAGATCTCAATTTATAAAACAAATTAGGCCTATTAACGAAGCCCTTAGTTTATTTATACATGTCAGATTTTGGCTTCGGATTTTTAATAAAAATTTCTATTTTAACTGTATCTCTATTTGTATGAAATTGGCATTTATCATCAAACGGAAACATTCGGTAAAAATCTGGTTTCTCAGGAAAAGTAATACTTAACAGTGTCGAATTTAAAAATGAAAGAAAGCAGCAAATGGATAATGAATTATCGTAAAAATTATGCCTAGAATTTGCGTATATATTGTACTGTAACATCTTTTAGTTTGTTTTGAAACGTTAAAATATAAGGAAACATTTTATAACAAAATACGTTTTTCCTTTGAATAAAATCCTTCCTTTTGTTTATTGTAACTCTTTGCGATAATAATTTATTTACAGGCGCCTCGCTTAAAAAAGAATTTCAATCAGTGAAATATCCATACTTTGGCACGGATTAAATAACAAAATATTCTTTTATAAAATATACATCAAACTAAAACAAAATTTGTTTTAAGAAATGACTATAAAGTAACAAATTTTTCATATAATTAATATATTCAGACAAATAAATAATACGTATTATTTACACGTTCTGTCAATTATGTGTAACATGAAAAAACAATAGAATTGTTTTATAAATTAATTTTTAAGTGTTTTACATTAAATTTTTATACTTTATACACACTAAATGTATTATTTTACAGTCATTTAGAGTGTATGTACAGAATTGAATTTATGCTAAGATTATAATATTGCAATCCATATCGTTATAAATATACATTTGTATAATATAATTTATGTTTTCTAACGAATGGAATTGAACTTAGAATTTATGATGCATAAGACATATTCATAATAATTGTTGAATATGTATGTCAAGATAGAAATATTTGTTATTAATATGTTTGTTTTCATAGCTAAAGAAACTTCACAATTCTAAAGAGTAATAAAATAGTAGCAAATTACAAAATATGAGAGTCATATCTATTAAGAAATATAAATTTTTTTTTTATCAATTTAATAAGTCATGTATTTTAAACATTTTCAAAAATTTCATTAAAATTGATGTTCTCCTAGTTTTATGATGTCGTTTTCTTCTCTTCTCCTGCTGAATGGAAGTTTATGGATGCCGAGTTGATGCAAAATCGCTTCCTTGTAGGTTTTGGCCCATCGTTAAATACATGTCCCAAATGTGCACCACACTTTGAACAGGTCACCTCGGTCCGCACCATATCTGGGTTTGCGATCAGCAGTAGTAGATTTCCACCAACTGTACGTCAATTGTCGACGCAGTTTCGTGTGTCAATGGTGAGAGTGAAGTGGTGGTAGCGGAGCAATAGGAAGACAAAGGAAATAGAATAATAGAGTGTGATTAAACGCAGACCAACACCTTTGTTTGTGCACTTTAAATGTTTTCCAGTTATTGCAGCACCAAAAAGAGTAAACTAATATTAATAAAAGCAAGAGGTTCATTGCAATGAAAATTAAAATCAGTAACCTAAATAAGTTTCAAGAAAGAAAATAGAAATCTTTAAGTAAAAATAAAGATATAATATATCAATTACATTTTTCAAATAGTATATAAAATAAGAAATAGCTACGCATTCTAATCAATACCCATATAATCTTGTTCCTTGCTTTACTCATCCATCGAAGCTCTGTCCAAATTCCCCTTTGATATCTAACTGTCTTGATATTGTATGACAGAATTAAAAAATATATTAAAGTAGTTCCAAACAAGTTTGCCTTTAGTTAGATATTTTTATGGACTATTAAGAAAAAAGCAATTTCATTTAATCAACATAATTTAAATATTCAAAATATACATGTTATCAAATCTACTTTTACTAAAGTATTGTTATTTGTAAGCAGTACATAAAGTACCATTTAAATAACTAGTCAAATACTGTAGTCACTACTTAAATCCACATCATACATTTCAATTTACCCATATATTGTTACATATAAATAAAATCCAATGTGACTAATATCAACAAACATATAAACTAATTTACTTATACTTAGCGATTAATATAAAGAAATTATAAAACATATATTCTCTTTCAATAGAAATTTGAAAATATAAATTTTTATTTGACTTTTAAAAAGCAATGTATTAAAATGTAATAAAAAAAGAAACTGTTTGAAGTATTACATAAAATGTAATTTAAGCTTCATAATTTTGTTAAAATTTACTCAAATACTAATATTACAAAAGCAAAGCTACATGTAAAAATAATTAATAGATCAAATGCCAAGAAATATTATTTTCTTCTTTTTTCAGACATAAAGACAAGATATAGAAAAACTTATTTTTAATACATAATTATGATCTTAATTTATACAACAGGTGATATAAGTCTAACACAAATCACACTCTAAGCATTAACATGCAAGGTAAAGGATACAAGGAATATTGCCTTCCATATATTACAATTTTAAAATACAAAGAAATTTTATGAATAGTTATAAGTATGTGCAAGTCATTTTATTCTTATAGATTAAAAAACATGTACATGTCTGTGGCAAGAATTTCATTGTAACGACAAATTATCATGCACAAAGCATATCATAAAAATATATTATTTCGATATATTTTACAAACTGATAGTATAATATTTAAACTGTATATGTCTTTACTATATGTAAAACATTATGACGATTCAATCAAATGAAAAGATAAACAAATTGTGAAAGGCTTGGGAGAGAATAGCAGAACTAAAAGGAAAGGCCATGTGATAGAGTAAATGTGAGAAAAAAATGAAGAATGTTTTAGAATGATAAACAGATCTAACTGTATCTCTGTCTATGATATGATATGATTATATTGTTATGTGTAAATCAAACTCAATAACAAAGAATTCATCCGTGTACCACTTAAGCAATTACTTGTAATTAATGTAACATGATATACATGATAAATGCTGTGTTATCGTATACTAAAAATTCGAGCATAATTCTAAAAAAAAGAAGTTGTCAGTAAACTTAAAACTTTCATATCTGCTTACCATGTGAAGTGTCTTTGGTCAACTTGACTCGTCCCTGATCTAATACTTCATTGAATGCAGGCCAACCACAAGCACTGTCGTATTTTGTGTCAGAAGAGAACAATTCTTGATCACAGATTATGCAAGTGTACGTGCCTTTCTCATAGAATTTGTTGTAGCAACCGGAGAAAGGCCTGAGGAAAGAAAAGACAGTCAGGGATTGAACGTACACACTAGGAAGTTAATTATTAAGTTCTATATTTTATTTTTAAACCACTCGGTCATGACGCAAAGTCATGCCAACACATGGTCTTGAAAAAGTTATTTTAGTCTCGCGTCGCCTAAAAGTACACCAATTTCCATCATGCGGGCAATATTTTCGGAAAAATCGTATCATTTCAATATTGCAGTTTACTTGAATCCCAATTAGTTCAAAATTAAGCATGAAAGACGAAATCAATAAATCGAACAACAAATTGATCACAAATTAGTTACAAATAAACGCAAGTAACATTAATATGTATATTGTTAATAGTTCTCGTTGCACAGTCGAACGAGGTCGTTATTCAAATTTTTGTTACAAAGTCCGAATTTGATGGAACATTGTTTACATATGTAGATTCGTGTCAAGTAGCGATAAGTGACGTACTTGGCACGAAAGTTTATCGTAACCACGACCAATTTTCCAGCGGTATCGGGCAACAAGACGGACGAAGTAGGCAAGAGCGACACGACTTAATTTGTAATACCATGATGAACGAATCAGATACCTGAACAACGTACCTTTCCGTACCCTTTTCCTGCGTGACGTGCCACTGCAGCGGTGTCAAGCGCTTTTTCAATTCCTCCTTATCGATCTCCACGGTCATTCTCCGAATCGAGGAGCCTTAAGAACAGAAATAAAGAGAAGAGAAATGCGGCAACAGCGACCTTGCGACAATCGAAAAAAAAAAAAGAGGAACGCGGACTGGTTGCCGCGCTTTCTTGCAGAACCACACGACTACACGCCGAAAGAACCGAAGCGACACTGCTGTCTGCTCCTTTGAAACATGGACGATCAGATTTCACGACCTTGAACGAACCAATCAGCTTGTTTGGCAGAGTAGATTTGATAATTGTGCTTTTCGCGGTTACACGTGGCTTCTACGGGGACGCGCGTTTATAGATTTTTTACGCATGCACGAAAAATTTAGGAAAGTGCGCAGTTCTCCTGAGTATTAGGTGCGCGTCTCTCGCATTTGGTAATATTTATCACTGGTCAATTAGACAGTTCTTATCTCTCGTGCATTTTACGACGATTATTCTAATATTTTGGACTTTGGAAAGAGTAAGGAACATTCGATTAATTAAAAGCTAATTAAGCAGTTTTCGACTATAGTTATGAGATAGATGTCGAGTCAAAAATTTTAAATATTAGTTCAAATTTTTAAATATAAATTTAGTTAAATATTAAATATTTATTTTAAGCAAAATGTGTTTCTTTGGAGAATATTATCGTAATGTTAATATTTATGTCAAATATTAATTCAAATATTAATATCAACATTATATTATACATAATTAACATAT
>CAJDYZ010008596.1:16138-32640 GCA_903986555.1 Heterotrigona itama
AATCACTCACCGATACAGACGAAGAGCGCCGCGAAGAGAATGGGCGGGAAAGCTCTCGAGGACGAAAACATCCTGCTGCCGGTGGTTAAAAAGGCTCGTGCTACGAGAAGAAGTCCGTCAGTTCGAAGCCGAGGAAACTTCCGGGAGCCAGGAGCCGCCCAGAGGGGCGGTACCAACGGAGTCCCGCGAAACAGAAAGAAAAAGGCACTTGATCCACCGGCTTTCGTCCCTTTGAAACCGTTCTCCAATATATCAGTCCTCGATCACAGACGAAAAGTTCTTTCTTTTATTGCAAGATAATCACCAACGATCTCTAGAGGATCCAAATGTGGCGATCCTCCCGTGTGTCTCTCTTCTGTCACACGCGCGATCCTCTGCCTCCCCCTTTTCGAATTCTTCCTCTTTCCGATATATTTTGATTTCTACCCGCAGAACTTTTCGGCAATTATCGTCGCGTGATGCTCTTCTGTCTGTTCAGGCTAACTGCTCGGTCGAAAGACAATTTTCCCGGCAGATAATTCTCTTTCGCAGGCACTGAAGGGGCGCACGAAATCACGAGCGGCCGATGTTTGATTGCTGGACCACGAAAAGGCGCGTCCTGACGCATTCGACTGGTGCGGCGCCGCCGTCGGACTGACTTTCTATGTTACGCTGCAGCAGTGGCGACGCGCCGCGCCGCGTCGTCGCGCGCGCTTATCTTCCCGCACCTGTGTACCCTCCTCGATTTTCCCTTCTATACGTATTCCTCTGTGTCCGTGTACGTGTGTTTTCGCCATGGCTGTGTGCATGCGCCCGCTACGAAATTCGGCCTGTTCCCCTTCGCTGCTGGCCTCCTTCGTCAGTTGCGCAAGCCGTGGCCTTCTGCTTCTTTGTCACTGGAAAGGAAAATCCCACGATACGTTTTCAGATTCCATTAATGGAACTTAATGGTGTTAATATTGACATTTTGTGATTGTCCGATGCGATTACTGCGAGAAGCGTTTTCTACGTACCTATCCTTATTTCGCTGTGAAATATGTTTCTTTGTCGGAGAATTCATATTTCATTTCCGCGGTATCGGATTATTGTACACCCTGGGACGTACTGTACACTTTAAAAATTATTAAATTTCTTTCTATTAAACAAATGATATAATCATTTCTATATGTATTCTTCCGTAGTGCTTTTATCAGCGTGTACAAGTAACATAAATGAAACTTTTTGCAATGCATTTCGTGTTATTGAAAAAAAAAATATATGGTAATATTTAACGGATCAAGCACATAGCACATTACGTGAAGAAATAGATAGAAATAAAACAAAAGAGTTTGATATTTAATATTGTTTAATATTTAGTATGCATATCTAATAACGGCAGCCATCCTTTCAGGCAAAGGTTTATATAGTTTTCTAATGATTAAAAAATCATTGTTGTATACTATTTCAAAACGTCACATAACATCGACTAATTATTAGAAAACACAGTCAGTCAATGTAAAATTTAATTAATTATTCCTCCCAGTGAAAAAGAAATGTTTAAATACCAATTTGTAAATATTTCTTCCGAAATTTTGAACAAAATTTTAATCATACTATTATCACATTAGCCTACATTGTTGCACATTATCGTATGCTATCAAACATTGCCATAAAACGCCACACGACAGCGACGATTAACGTAAACAAAATCCTCCCGACATAAAGTTCAATTAATTGTATCTAACAATATCTTTTTCAGAAATTTCAATCGGAATTTCAGCCGCGTGACATAATTTCCAATTCTAAAATCTTCACGACGCGTTTGCTGCTGTATTTGTATAATAATTACCAAAAATTCGATATCCTACGGTCATATAATATTTTAACGTTAGCTTCCCGTGTAGATTTTATCCGATGAACTTTTTTAATTATCATTTTATCGGCAACCGCCGGTTATCAGTTTTGCTCAGCGTCCCCGTTAAACCTTCCCTTTATTGCGAAATAATCGCGGCCGTTTGAAAAATAACTGGTATTTATAACCTGAGATTCTTATCGTTCATGCCGTTTGTTGTTAACTATGGCAACAGTTCAGTTACAATCGCTTCATCAATCAAATTTCCTCGACGCTCCACTATCAGATTTTCAAACAGGTTCTTCCTATATTATTAATCGCTACTACATTCTACTAATATTTATACTGAACTCTATGCAGATCGATGGAACAGAGACAACGATAGATGTTACAAAAGATTGTATCATCACACTTAATTCGTAACAAAACTCTATTTCAGCTTTAAAGATATGCTAGTAAAAAATAAGACGAGGTCGCGCCTCACATTGATTGGACTACTTATATTGCCACAAATATAAATTAAGACAATTTTTAAATTGAGACAATAAAATATATCAATAATATCGATAAAATTGATACACATTTGATCTCGTACAACTCTTTACATCTTAGCTACTTATCACTAAACTGTGAATATTTATTACATTGTGTGCGCGAATCCGCTATTGCTGTAAATATCTAATTTTCAAATAAAGACGAGAAACTATAATTAGATAAAATAGAATAAAGAACTACAACTAATAGCTTCACTTTTAAGGGTCATTTCTTTTGCAGTTTTTTTCGATTCTTTATTTATCATAATAAATTCCATTTCTTAATTCTCGGCTCTTAATATCTTTTCATCTAAATTCTATAATTTCATAAAATTTATAGAAACTAAATTTACTTAAATTAATATTGAAACAAATCAATATATTGTTGTCTGAAGGTCGATGATTAAAATTAAAAAAAAAGTATCTGTATGTAAGTACGTACGTATTACATGTGCGCCCCTGCTTCTACTTAAAGAAATAGAAAATCAAAACAGGGAGAAATAAAGAAATCACTTGGAACTTGGTGGATGTTTCTTCAGCAACGCTCGAAACGCGTTTAATTCTTTTGGTCTGGAAATATTCTCGTGAATATCCAGCGTTTACATATCGAGTTGCATCAACTCGAATTGCAGCATGCATTCACACGGCAGTTATCGGTGAAGTGTATATACACCGCGTGCGCCTATGCATTATATAAGCAACATTGTGCTGTCCGGCATCAATCATGGGATTTCCTGCAAGTCAACTGGGGACCAAAGGATTTCTACGTTCGATTCTCTACAAAATACCCGGTTTCTTTCGTTTCTCAAGCAAACGTAACGAGTCGCTGATGTGATTAGCTTTCGCACATCGAAGGGATGAACAGGACACGGGTGGATGGAATGCTAGTTGACATTAAAAGAAATGAAGATTTTCGATGTAAACAAGAAATACAATTAATTTAAAAGTTGGTACAATTAACTGGTATATAATTAAGTTTTGATGTAAGTGCTAGGAAAACTTGCAGCATACATAAAAATTATTAGCCTAAAAATAGTTAATGTAATTAATTTTTGAAAGTAATTGCGAATTATACTTATTATAAACAGGCCTGAAAAATCATTCGAGACTACTAATATCTTCAAAATTATTACATATTTGTTCGAAACTTCGACTACGCTATGAATAATAAATTATTGTCTAACAATCTGATAATTTCATTCGAAACTCAAAGAAAAAATTGTTTTCCCTAATATTATAAAGAATTATAAAGAATTATAATTTATGTTATAATATTATTGTACAATTTTAAAACTTTTTACCTATAAACAAAAATGAATAATTCTACTCATGAATATTCGTGACAGTTTAACAATAATATATTAAGTGTAGCATAATTTCGTTTGTCTAATAATGTAAGCAATTAATAAGTGTCCATATTTGTAATAGCTAAGTTAATTTATCTTTACTCTAAACCTATTAACTATATGAAGACTTATGGTCGGCAGCAAGTGAATAAATTAGTGTCAGGAAATGTCAGGATGTACTCTGAAAAATAAGATACATATTTCGCCAACAGCCTTAAGAATAATTAAGAATACAATTACTAGTCATAAGATAATAAATTTTAAATACCAGTCATGACAAAAGACTTTTCTTAAATAAATATATAACAAAATTTTTCTTGATTTCTTAAACAGAATATTTCTTGGTTTTTTAAACAGAATATTTCATAAAAGTATTTAAACATTTATAGAAAAACTTTTTATGAACATATTTTGAAATTGTATTAACAGTATGATGAACTATAATTATGATAGTATTTAGTTCATCAAGTTTGAAACCTATATGTGAAATTGTTAATACCTATATATTTCAAACATATCTATATATCTAAACAGTCAGTTATGATGATGTTAAAAAACACTCAATATTCAAATTATTTTTAGCATATGCTTTATAAGCTTTTAATAGTATAATAACGATATTTTATGCCACAGTATTAATAAATACTTATTATAGTTGGTATTGAATAATAAATAGAATAATAAATACTTATATTTATATAATTGGTATAAATACTTATATTTATATGATGAAATAATAAATACTTATATTATATATAATTGGTATTAAATAATAAATTGAATAATAAATACTTATAATAATTGGTTTTGAATAATAAAAATATATTCATAAAAATTTTCTATAATAATAAAGCAAATATTATCGTGATTGTATGTATTATCCTTTCTTCTATCATTTTCATATACCACAAATGATACAATACCAGAAAGCAAGAAAGAAAAAAGAAAACCAGAGAATCGCAAAGTACACATTGAATAAGGCGAATTCTTTCTACCTCACGAAATCTACCATTGTGGAAAAGTAAATCGATCGTTGGAAATCGTGCGAGGCCTAGGTTGAAATTTAGCGAGAAGCTAGCCAATAGCAAACGATAGATCAATGTATTAATGAAAGTTTAACTCTCTCCGACGGCTAATTAACAGTGCCGTCGCTTAGGCGTCCATGAATATTCCGACGGATGGAAAATATTTTTGTAGCTGAACCACAGTGACGAAATCTCGGCCAATATTTGCATACCGGCCTGTTTGATCAGGCGAATTCGCCGAATTCGCCCTGGTTAATATAATTAATTCACGAAAAGAACGATACGCGCTTTCGATCGAACCTCTGTTTTTATCTTTTCGACGTTTATTACACGAACAAAAGTTTTATTGATATATCTATCGTAACGAAATAGGGTTACAATTACGTACTTCTGCTGTTTTTTGTTTTTCTTTTTTTTAATTTTTCTTTCTCACCTCAAATGAATATTTATCGTCAAATATCAAATGTTTCACAACTGATATTCCACAGTTAAAAAATTCGTATGTTTCATATTTCGTATATTTTGTATATTTCATTCTTTATAAAAGAATATTACTCGATGTAATCTTCTTATATTTTTAATGCTGATCAATTTTAATTTTTTCTGATTGATAAAAAAAATCAACGTTCTTGCTATTTTTAATAAATAACGTTATTATTTTTAAACTGACGATACGGACATCTTTTTAGGAAATTGGATTTATTTAGTTAAATTTGTACACCTCGTGCGTAGTAATTTTATTAGCAAATCTTAAAACTTGTTAATATGTGGAATGAGAAATTTATATAAATTTTAGAATTTATATATCTATAATATTATGTAATATATCTATAATGTAATCTATTATGTAATCTGAAATTTTCGTATAACGATACGAGATATTATACATTGAAATTTTATTCAACAATTCCAAATCTACTGTTCCTTTTGAAGAATATTGAAAACATCGTATAATAAAATAAAAGGAAGGTGTTATAAGAAAGTATTCAATATTTCTATATTGAAATATACAAGTACATCAATCATTTCATTTCTCCCCTTGGCTCTTTTTCAGTCTTGTTATAAATTACAGAAATCTCATATAAGTATCTATTTCGATAGACAAATAAATTTACCTTAAATTTACATAATATATTCACGTAATATAATATACCAACGTAATTTTATTTAAATAAAATCACAATTTTTCGCCGAGAATTAACCTTTATTTAACGTACTATAACATAAGGACACGTTATATAAATTATCGTTGTTCATAATCTCGTGCTTGGTTATTAATGTGTCGTGCGGTGTAGCACTTTGCTGCGATAATACAGCACAAAGAAAATGTTCAACTAGCTTTTATATTTTGCTAGCTTTAGATGGCGTGATATCTTTGTTTGATTGGCACATATCATATCGTGGCAATAAAAATGGAGCTAAACGGAACTTCTCTATGGTTATTGTGGTTGAAACTCAAATGTTGATCATGTGTTACTCAATACACCTCGAACATTACGTGATAATATCGTATTGTAGAACTTCTCGATCGAGTAATTGTTCAGGGACAGGAAATCACTACCTTTGGTTATCTTAGATTTATTCCAACTTTGCATTCGTGTGTTATTAAATTTACACGTGATAGCTACGAATAGTACTCTGCATAAAATCTAACGTACTTTCTGACAAAAGTTTCGATTCAGTGTCGATTGTATTAATATTTTAAATTCAATCGCGTCAATGTTTGAAAATTGTAGAAATTCTGAAATATCTAATTTTTAACTATATAAGTTTATAATCTTAGAGCATTTAATCTACGTCGAAATTTTTGCAAAATAATTTTCAATCTTTTTTAAGATATATACTTTCCTAAATGAATTTATTCTTACAAAAAGAACTAATACGATGATTTTTTGATATTAAGGATTAATCTTAAAATGGTTAATGAGTTGAAACCTTAAAATAATTTTTAATTTTCTTTGAAACTTTCACTCTCAAAGAAGCAATTTGTTCATGCAAATTTACCGAATTTATATGGAATACTCATTTCTGCAAAAAATTCATTCGTGCAAAAAAAGATTTGGAGTTTCCTAGATGAATAACCAATCTTCGCTAAAATATTCACATAATAATTTCTCGTTGTTCCTGAAACATCTATGTTTCGCGGGGAAAACATTTCCATTCGTGCAGTCACGAAATAAAAGAAACTCGAGATTTGCAGTGAACTATTCTGACCACCAGCCATAATTTTCATCGTTACGTACAACCATTAATTTCAGTTTCGTTTGCTAAATTATAAGTGCAATACTGACTAAACGTACAAAGTTTTATCAAAGAGATAACCTCATTCTTTTATTTTTTTCGATCTTAGAAATAGACAGAAATATATAGAATCCAAGTAAAAGTAAAATTTCTCAAGTTTCATTATAGTATAATGATTATGTGCATTATTAGAGAGTTGTTTACCGAAAAACAATAATGTTAACGACTCATGCAGTACGTTTCATTTCATATGTTTTCAAGTAATAAAATTAATTCTGCACGTATAAAGTCAAATCAAATCAATAAAAATCTTAAACGTTTCTAACTGAATAATTTTTAAGTCTAATTATTTTACTATTCTAAGCTTTTAAAAAGATCTGAAAAAAATTCTAGGACATTTACCAACAATTTTACTACATCATAGAATCATTTGTTTGAAAGTCAAATGTTTGAAACTATTTTTCAACAAGAATAAAAATTCTATTGTTCGACGAAATTCAACGAGATTTCACTTTCTTATGAATGATTAAAAAATTAGTTAAGAAAGGGTTAAAAGTTTGTTTTTAATATATAGCTAAAATTAATTAAAAAGGGAAGGTCTTATATAGACATTCTCTCACTCCGTATACATAAAATTTCAATGCATTTCTTTCAAATTTTAAATCTAATTTCCTATGAACTTATTGTCCTCGCAAATTACCTTGGTCGCTAAACATAACTTGAAACTAGGCCTAAAAGAAAGTGGATGCTCTTTCTCTCTCTTTCTCTGCGTTAAAAATAAGAGGGAAAAAAGATAATAAAAGGAAAGAGACACGATCGATTGGAAGACACGGAAGAAAAGAGGGATCGTGAGAATAGTAACGGCACGCTTGATGCCACTTTGAGCCTCCTATAGAATTCCACGGCGAAATGCCTCGCAGCATTCCAACAAACAGCAACAGCCCTCGTCCCTTTCTGTCGGTGAACTTATCATGACTCTCCTAACCCTCTCTTTCATCCGTTTTGTCCTTTTATTTACTCGCCCCATCGTGCTGACCCACATGCCCGCCAACTTATATCTGCTTCCAATTAAAAGAGCGGAATTGGATCGCATTAAAAAACGTCGAGAGGAAGCGACGCTGACCCTTGCGCCCCTCCTTTTCAAATCCTACCAAGAAACCTATCCGCACGTCTGTACGAATTGAACGAGGGAAAGCTTCTTTTAACCCCTTCACGTCCAACTTTCTCTTTCTTTCTCTTTTTTTTTTCTTCCTTCTTTGTCTATAGACTTTACGATGTCTGTATGTTTCGATGTATATGTTTGAAATGCGTGATAATTGTCTTATTTATAAGACATCTTTTATTAGTTTCTTCCATTCTAGATTTCTTTTGAGATTTGCAATAAATAGTTTGTGTAAAGGTATCTTCTAATTATAATTTGTAGATGATACACAATTCCTTATATTAGTCAACAACTAATCGCTTTTATAATAATTCACCATATGTTGAATTCTAAAAAAACCATGTCCATCTAAAAAAATACTTATGTACTTCAC
Organism: Heterotrigona itama; assembly: GCA_903986555.1. Classification (NCBI taxonomy): domain Eukaryota; kingdom Metazoa; phylum Arthropoda; class Insecta; order Hymenoptera; family Apidae; genus Heterotrigona; species Heterotrigona itama. The sequence goes on from CAJDYZ010008596.1 coordinate 24,629, forward strand.
ATTCATACGAGAATTCTGAACATTTGAATACTTATGTCTGGGATTTTTAACGTTATAGATAAAGTTTGGCCTTTATTATCTATCATTTCAAATAATAATGAAAATTATGCAAAAGCTACGTCTCACGTAGGCAGAAATAAATAAATCTGCTTTCGATCCAAATTACGAAACCTAACATATCTCGTTATCACCTCCGAAAAAAAAAAGAAAAGAAAAATATTCTTCTCTGTTGCGGCAACCATTCAATCCCGAATCGAGCGCGGATTATCCCATTTATTTCCGAGCCGTCGACAATTTTTTTTAAAAAGAATCGCTCGTCCCAAGGGAGAACGAAGTAAAGAGAGAGAGACGAAAACCAACAAACTAAGCATAAATGACAACGTAACATGTATATAACGCTTCCTTTTTTTTTCTCTTTTTTTCTTCTCCTCTCGCCTAGTTCTTTCACAGTGATAAATCGTGCAAAACCAAGCAAGAAATAATCCCTCGTGACGAATATATCCGCTTAATAACGAAAAGGTCGGATACAGTCGGATATTAAAGTCCAGTCTACTATATCGAAGTGGCCGGTTTACAAACTACATGGCCAGTTATAACTCATCGTTGTAGCCATCCTGAAAACCGCGTCATAATAATAAAGACTATCATCATTGATATTAACCTGACAACCTAATCATCGATGTTAACCTATTCGTTGAACGACACTGAAACCTAACCAATGTATCGTAACTTCTTCTTGCCTGATAAGCACATTGTTAGATTATTATGACGCGATGAACACACGCGTTGTACGGAAGATGGGAAGAGGAGAGGATATTGACGACGACGTGTGGAATAACGCGAGGAAAATTATTTGGTAATAATGTTTTGAATATTTGGAATATGTTTGAACTTGCTTAAACGCTCATGAACAGATCTTTTCTTATATCGAACTTTAATTGGTCTTTTATTGAATAATCATGTGATAAGATATTGTATATCATAAAAATTTGGGAAAAGAAAAATTAATTGATGACAATAATAGTTTCATAAAATTTTAATTATAACAATATATAATAATTTATTAGTTCTGGATTATGAAAGATTGACGTGAAGAGGTATAAAATGACAGAAAAGAAATTATTCGATAATACTGTATTAGGTATTTTAAGCTATTTAAAATTCTTCCAATATTGATTAACTTTGAAGTTAATCTCTTGTTACGTAATGAAACCAGTTACGTCGTTAAAATCTATTACTCTGTTGCAAAGCTTCTCGTTTTTGTAAAAATTTCATGATTTAAAATTTAAGTCGCGTTTTACATTTGAGCCAGTATCACGTACATTCGTTGAATTATGTGCCAATTTGAATGAAAAAGAACATATTAATACCTTTTAATTATTACAAACGTGAATGAAATATAATAATGCATTGAACAAACTGAAAATCTCTGCATGACCTGAATTATCAGTAAAATATCTAATAAGATTTTTGTTAATTTCCTTATTTTTATAATTATGACATACCGAATTGAAAATGAATCAAAGAGCTTTAAAAATAGAAAGTCTTTAGAAACAATTAATACATCGACGAGGTTTTATGGAAATTAAGGATATAATTATCCTGCTATAATTATCGTAATATTATAACAAGCAATATTTTGAAAAATTTAAAAGAATACATATTTACTACTTACCATGTATGTACTGAATTTTAAAATGTGACTTGTATTCTTCTGTAATATATGTGTAGCGATCATTCTACTGTATGATAACTAATATTAGTACCATATTACAATGTTCGACGCACTGCATCTCCAGGTTCAATTTCACTCGCCGTTAGTGTCGCAAGTAATAAAAAAGAAGAAAAGAAAAGAAAATAATAGCACAGAAGGAGGTGAAGTGAGAAAATTTAATTACAGACAACAATTACAGACAGCTCATTTATAATATGAGTTTCGCATTGCACCATACGTAGCATCGTTGTTGCGTTCTTACGAATTGCGAATTGATTTTTCATTCATCCCGCGATTGATGATGACTCGTGAATGAAACAAACAAAGCCTTAAACAAAGCCCTATCGTATCATGTAATTCACTCTTCTTCCTTCCCTTCTTTTTTTCAGCAAAGAGCAATAGAACTTGCCAAAAAATCCTGCCAACCCATTTATTTTTATTTCTCTTGTTCATCAAAGTCTATCTCTCATGGCTTTATTATTTTTATTATTTTGACAATTGATCCGACAGATACAGGGTTGTTCGAAAAGTTCGTAAATTTTTGATAATATATCAAATATACTTCATAGTGGATTAGAATGAAGCACATGGAAATTCCCGGTGTAAAATTTCGTGGCTTTAGCACTTATGTAGCTACGTTTTTACAGTGTCTTCCTCGCATAAAAGATGAAACAGAGCATCGACTGTTCGGATGAACTCGAGGAAACAACTTCTTCCCTTGCACTCTTGTATAACTTTCCGTGTAAGTATACAGAGTTCGTTCAGCCAAAAGGAAGAAATAAGTTCGTAAAAAGATTCTCACTCCTGGTCGATGTAAAAATACAAATTTCGCGTACAAAGTGAATCGCGTTTATGAGAACTGAAAACAGAGGGTGGAGACAGAGCAATTTTTTTCTTTCAAGTTTTTCACGAATTTGTTCAAGGTGACAAGGAAAAGGTAAAAGAACAAGACAAGGAAAAGGTAAAAGAATATCTTCTTTCCTTCCTCTTCATTCCCATTATTTCATCCTTCTTCAACTTACACTCTCTCATTTCTTAAGTGAATGATTGAAAGATCTTTCTTTCCATTCACGAGAATTTAAATTTTACAAATAACTACTTTTGAAATGCAGGAAGCTCTTTAAATAATTCGATATTGGCAAAAATTTAAATATATTTGTTTATTTCTTTGTCAAATATGAGTGACCGACTGAGCACGCAAATCAATATAATCGATAAATCCATGTATAAATGTAGCTGGAAATTACCATTTATTTAAAAGTAATTAGAATGTTAATTGATGAGAATAAGAATAAAATATAAGTATGTTAAATAATTTTTACCATCACTGCGATGGCAGCACCATCTTATCCAGCTACTTCGACGCCATCTATGTGGAGGATGAACTTCACGTTACAGTATCGACACAAAGATACAGTGTGTACACTAGATTGTTCATATTCCACAATGTCCTTTGTGTACATATACAGAATCTAATAAAATTGTGTACGTTCGACTACTTCGTAGTACACATCGTCTGGTGTCGCGTCATTATTTTCGAAAAAAAATGGAGAATGTAGGGAAGATCATCATAGTATGGGGCAGGAAAAAAATCGAAATCCCGGACGTGAACCTGGACGATACTGTTCGTGGTCTGAAAGAACGAATATACAAGGAAACTAGCATCCTCCCGGAACGTCAAAAACTTTTGAACCTACGAACCAAAGGTTATGTTTTGAATTGTTTTCACGAGCTTCCTTTTCTTTTATTTTCCTCCACGTACAATCACACGCATTGTTCGAGATTTGTTGTTAATTCTCAAATAAAATTTTTTCAAACGACTTCTATTTTGATTTCAAATTATCCTTCTATATCATTGTAATTTGACATGTTTGACTGTACGCCGTTTAAAACTCCATCAAGTGTCTATAGAATCTTTCTTTCCACCAGACAAGGCATGTCAAGAAGAGGAGATTTTAAGGGACTTGGGCATGAAGCCTGGATTCAAGCTAATGCTGATGGGATCTCGTGAAGAAGACATAGCTAAAGTGTGTCACGCGCCAAAAGATTTACCTGATGTAATTAATGACTTTAAGACTGAGGAAGAGGAGATAGAAATAGAGAATGTTAAGCTGTGCTTATTTCAAATTCAGTGTAGAATTGGTTTGTATAGGTTTGTAGAATTAAATCCCTTCAGAGAAGGAAAAAAACTATTGGTGCTAGATATAGACTACACCATTTTCGACCCTAAATCAACAGCAGAAAGTGGTGTAGAATTGATGCGCCCATTTCTTCATCAGTTTTTAACCCTGGCTTACCTAAATTATGATATAGTAATTTGGTCAGCAACTAGTATGAAATGGATCAATGAGAAAATGAAAGTGCTTGGTGTTTCTAGCAATCCCTATTATAAAATAGCATCTCATCTTGACTCAAATGCTATGATCAATGTCCACACATCAAAATATGGTACTATCACAGCAAAACCACTGGCTATTATTTGGGGCAAATATAAACAGTTCTCTGCAAAAAACACAATCATGTTTGATGATATTAGAAGGAACTTTATTATGAATCCACAGTCAGGATTAAAAATAAAACCATTTAGACACGCACATATTACCAGAAGAAAAGATAGGGAGTTGCTAAAATTGTCTCAGTATCTAAAATTAATAGCCAAAGTGGATGATTTTCAAACACTTAATCACAGAAAATGGCAAGAATATATAATTGACAAAACCAAAGAAGAAAAGAAAAGTAAGGAAGGAAATGAGGGAAGGAGCGAGTAACCGTCACTTTTTTTTAAGGATGTTAAATGCTTGTTAAATTTTATGGATCTTTTCATTACTCAAGAGGGATATTTCAAACAAAATCCATCGAGTATCGCGAGTTCGCCAGCAACGATTTAAATTTGTTTGGAAGAAGGACACAGTGTGTATAGAAAAGACATCTTTCAAATATTCTTCCATGAACAGTATAAGTTGATATCAATGATAACGTTAACTAATCGTTATTCGCATATTTTCACACGCTTCTTTGTATTTATGATGTACTTATCAGTTATTGTGAAACATATAAAATATGTAATCACAGATCTAAATAAATCTTATGTATTTCAAATAACGAAACGTTCATTTCTTTCTTTTTCTAATTAACGTGGAAAGATCTAAATTTCAAACTAGCAAAATTTTTTAACACAAAGTTTTCAGAATCTACATTAAATCAAAATCTAATTAGTGCCAAATTATAGGAAAATGTTAGATTTTATAAAATCGCATTCATCGGAAATTATTATCAATTGAAGTTTTAGATAAGATGTCATATATAATTAATCCTTTGTCCATTCGCCATCTGCTCTTTGATCGAAAATATAGTTAACGAAACCAGCCTGTTGTCAGTCTCGTATGCGAGCAAGATGGCGAAGTGTCTGTCATAGGCGGACTTTGAGGTGAAGAATTGACGTTCCATATGCTGCGTAGAAATTGTCGTACAGTGGGAAAATCAGAAGCATGGAATTGTTCCGTACTGATACGCATTTCATTTTCGTGAAAGAGAGACACAGCCTGTGGTGTGACAAGTATACGGGAGAATTCTCCGCTAAATCGGGTGGGTATACGACTCTCATTTGACAGATACATACATTCGTGTCAAGTATACGATACACGTTGTGATTCTCGGTTCATTGTTCTTATTTAGAACACGTTCGATTTTCCGTGGAACGTAACCGAAACGATTTCGCATAATTTTTCATTTATGAATTCGATTTCGCGACAGTATCTGATGAAATAAGAATTTTATATCGAGTCATAACTGAGTTAATATTATTGAAATAATGCAAAGTGCGAGAATACCTTAAAAGGCTATTCTGTACATGAGATTTTGCAATAGCTACAGATTATGAATTATGTAAGCGTGTGAAAGCCACGATCTAATTAATACAATTAGGTGCAATACAGTATTGTATAATTTGAAATTGAATATTTTTTTCTATCAACATTTTCATAAGATTTCATCATTTGCAAATTATTTGCAGATTGGGAGTGGGCCTCTCCGAAGGATTTAGAATGTCTTGGGATATTTTATGGAATCGTAGGGAAAATAGAACAACCATCCGTGTTGGAACCACGTTTAATGTTGATTAAAGAAGTTTCACCAGCTGGAGAATTGTATAGAGGTCATGTTATATACAAGATCAAATCAATTGCATTTTTGCACTTTGGCAGTGAAAATAATGACATTGGACTTTTGCCATGCAAGAAGCATCAGAATTTGCCAAAGAAAAAAAGCCAAGGTGGTCTGTTTGATGTGCCACAGAAGGCAGCCTTTGCCAAAACATGGGGAACCATTAAAAGTGCTACAAACACTATAAAAAATACCACACAACAGGCAGCTGCACTTGCAACATCTCAAGTAAGCTTCTTGTAGTTAAAAGTAAAAAAAAATCATTTATATAAAGAAGAATGTTCTTGTACTAACAAAACTGATTACAGATGAAATCCACAGTGAGTAAAAGAAATATTGTCAAAGACAAGGAGAGATTTGAGAAAAGAATATTGGAAGAATTAAGTAAAATTTTCACCGAAACCGACTCCTTTTATTTCTGTCAAACTGGTGATATCACTAATAGCCTGCAGAGACTTTGTGTCACTGAGTCTCAACAGAATGAGGAAGGGCAAAATAAACCGCTTTGGGAAAGAGTGGATGATAGGTTTTTTTGGAACAAGCACATGTTGCAGGATATAATTAATTTAAAAGTTAGGATCCTTCCAAGTTTTTAAATAATGTTGCTAGGTACTTATTATCAAGAAGCTATTTCATTTTTGCAGACAGATAAAGCAAATATATGGATATTACCAATTATTCAAGGATATGTGCAAATAGAGAAGTGCAAAGTAGAAGTAGGCATTGATGAACAACCACATCATGAAACTTTCAATCTAGCAATAATATCAAGAAGAAGTAGATTTCGCGCGGGAACGAGGTATTTTTTTTTATTTTTATTGATATATATTCTGTATATCAATTTATTTGATAACTTATCTTTCTATAGATATAAGCGACGTGGTGTGGATGACGAGGGAAAATGTGCAAACTATGTAGAAACGGAGCAATTGGTTTGGTATCATGATCACCAAGTATCTTTCGTTCAAGTGCGAGGCAGTGTACCAGTATACTGGTCTCAACCTGGCTATAAATATAAACCTCCACCACATATAGACAGAGGTAAATAACAAAAGAAAAAAATTCATTCTCATCTTCATAATAATGATTTTTAATCCATCAGATGAAGCAGAAACACAGGCTGCATTCGAGAAACATTTTACTGAAGAACTAAGTTTATACGGTCCAATTTGTATCGTGAATCTCGTAGAGCAAACTGGCAAGGAAAAAATAATTTGGGAGGCCTATAGTAACCATGTACTAAATTATAATCATCCAGATATAACATACACAACTTTCGATTTCCATGAATACTGGTAAGCAGTTAAAATATTTTGTACACACTAATGAATTATCACGAACTGTCGCTAAATGTTCTTTTATACCTAACACAGTCGAGGAATGCATTTTGAAAATGTTTCTATCCTGGTCAGTGCATTAGCTACAGTATTGACAGATATAGGGTACTGTTGGCACGATAAGCAAGGCACAATCTGCATGCAGAAAGGAGTGTTTCGGGTGAATTGCATAGATTGTTTAGATAGAACGAACGTGGTGCAAACTGCTTTGGGTAAAGCTGTGATGGAAATGCAGTTTTCAAAGCTAGGACTAATACCGCCGGATGGAACGTTACCGACAAATATCCGACAAACGTTTCAATTGCTTTGGGCAAATAACGGCGACATTATCAGTAAACAATATGCTGGTACAAATGCTCTCAAGGTTCGTACCGCACATAAAACACACACTGATTTTACCCTAACTGTTACAAATTAACCATTAAGCAAAACTCGTCAATTATAATATGGCTGAACTATGATAGTAGTTATTTTATTGCTTATAGGGTGATTACACAAGAACAGGGGAAAGAAAATTTACCGGTTTAATGAAAGATGGCATGAATTCTGCGAACAGGTACAATTGGATCACAATTATAATACACCACCCACTGCATTGCAATAGAACACCATTCTCATTCACACATCCTACACGATACATCATTTTGCGATTATCTTTCATTATTCAAGATATTTCGCAAACACATAAACTATTAGGTGTTGTAATTTTTCTTAGAATGAATAAAGTGTTACAGACTATTAGTATCGTCATTAGAAATCAATAACACTCAACGACATTTTTCTTTCTTTTTTTTTTTTTT
>CAJDYZ010008596.1:32669-43002 GCA_903986555.1 Heterotrigona itama
ATACATAGATCCTTGACACTTTCCTTTCATTTTCCCATAGATATTTTCAGCAACACTTTATGGATGACATACGTCAAGCGGCGATAGATACTTTGCTAGGGAACTCTGTCGATGTTAATCAACTGAATACCGATTGGTCGCACTATTTAGACATCCTTGATAATTGCTGTCTTGAGCTAATACCCGTGAAACCACCAAACATAGAGCTTCAACTTGCCACCTATCCTGATATTCTTTATGCCAGTGCTATGTATGATTTGGCAAGGTTCGTTCTTGGCTTTGGGTTGAAAATTTTTCGATAAATAAAGTATATTATTTTAAAAACTATGAATCAGTTGTTGCTTTATCAACAAACAACGATACAAAACGACACTCTGTACCAGAACTGTGAATCTACATGTTTACAATCAGTTTGAAGTTGCGTTGCACGTGATTTCTTTTCTTATGTGCATGATGATTGCTTAACTCAGTTTGATTTTAACAATTCTGAGAGAAACAATTTATCCTGATCCCTTTACGACAGTGTCCTATCTTCATTTTTTGTTTCATTTTCTTTTTTTTTCTACTTTTTGTACATAGCTTCAAAGCAACAGTTTAGGAAACTCGTGTACTTTCAGATACTATTTAAATCGCTTCAAGGATGTCTATAGACAGGGTACAATCGATTTGATGTTAGGGAACTCCGTGAACGAAGAAGTATTTCAAGAACGCACAGAGGAAGAAGATAATGCTGCTACAGCGATTCACGTGAAGTTATTGATAGAGGACTGTAAGAAATTGCTTATACCTGACCCAGAAGTTATTTTAGGCAGTTGGGGTCTTATAGATGCTGATCCTGTGTACGTTGGACGTTCATATTTTTGTTTCTTTTTTTTAATTTATATAATATTTAAGGATTTTTTTTTATAATTTATTTCATTTTAACAGGACTGGTGACTTAACAGAGACAGAAATGGACACTATTCTAATATTAACACGAGATAGCTATTACATGGCTGATTATGACGATCAAATCGATAAAGTCACAAATTATCAAAGAGTTTCGCTTGAAGACATTGTACTGATTGAATTTGGTCAACCAGAGAGTTCGGTCTCCCTTTTTAAAAATAAGCATTTTTATTGCATTAGAATAAACTATAAGGTGGTCAACGAATATGGTTATTTTCACATGTTCCGCAGTACAAATTTACGATTTTTTAATAACATGGCTGTTGTTATAAAGACCGAGGAAGAAAGCATAGGTAGAATTCATCATTTTTATCAGATCTATAATTACTTTCTGATTACTACGTTGATTCGTGTATTTCAGAGTCTTTAAAATCAATTTGCGAGGCTATCTCTGTGGCGATGGAGATAGCCGGGTTACCAAAGATTCCTATAGCGATGAATGTTACGTTAGATAGACGAAAGAGTAAAATAGTGAATAGTAAGGGAACCACGGGTCTACTGGACATTTCATCACTTCCAGAATTAACCAGAAATGTCTCAGAGACACAATTGCTAGCTCTTAAAAGCGCAGGTATATTTTTAATAAAAGAATCTATATTTCTAATAATTAATAATAATGCAAAATATCTTATGTGATTATAGGAACAAAAGCTTTAAACAACATGTCTGAGCAATTTAGTAAACTGAATAAGTTAAGTCATAGCTTTAGTGCTAGGAAGCCAATTGACATTGCAAGAAGCATCGGCAGAAAATCTGAGGAACCTTCGAAGCCTACTTTCACAGTTGGAAGTAGAGATATATCAGGCAATGTGCAAGGAAAATGTGGTAGTGGCAGTAGTAGTAGCGACGAGGACGTTGGTATCCCTCCTGTTCCTTTAGAAAAGCCAGAGAATTTCAGTCACGATAAGAACCTAATGGAAGCTTATACCCCATCTATTGGCATTATAATGGGTGTCAAGAATACAGACGTAATAAAACCGCATGAGAACATCGAAGAACAAAATTTATCTATACAACAGAATTTCGATAAGGAAACGTTACACGTGCCACAATCCGGCTCTGGAACTAGTACTGTTAGCGCGTCTCCTCAAAAGACACCTGAAATAACTATACAAAACGTGACTGAGGACAAGGAAAGATTGTTACCGCTATCGACGTTAAATCTATTCAAAAACATTAGTCATTCGACTGGAGAGGTTGATAGCAAGTTGATAGCATTTAGTAATATAAATGGAAACAAATTGCAAACTGAAAATAGATTGCAAGATAAGAAGAGATCCACGTCTGAGCAAGATTTAAGTCTGAATATTACATCGTCTCAGAGTGAGTCTGCTCTAAAGTTGATAAAGACCAATGTAACAAATGTAACAAGTCCTGTGGCAACTACTGCCAAAGATATCTTGTCGCCTTTCTCGAAATTTGCTAAAGGCGTGCAAATTTTAGGAGCAAATTTGGATCCTAGGAAGCTGAAGACAGGGCAGGTAGGAGTGTCGAGAAATCTCTCAGACCATCACGTAGAACAGCAACGAAAATTGCAAGAAAGATGGAATTCGTGTCAATCCAAGCTGATAGCTTTATAATTTTTTGGAAGATAGTTGGAAATCTGAATGTCTAATAGCAGATAAAGAATTAAAAATCACGCCATTTAGAGACTTTTGCATAGGAAGTTTCTGAACATTTGTTTTTGTTACTCTTTAGTATTTTCTAAATCACGTCAAACATCTTGACACACGTCTTTGAACATTTTTCATTGTTTTTCGAGTTTCAATTACTGCCATCTTGCTAACAAAAATTTCGTGCGAAAGATTGATCGATAAGATACTCTCTATGTATTCTTTCACGTGAAAAAATCTACAAATTATTTCCCAAAGTACAATGTGGTCAATATTTAATCTGCAACAAATCCACTTGTGTCTACTTACAAAGAAATTTTCTATTATTCTACATCAATGGAAGCCTACATGAACTGATTATTATCTATTTGCTATGCTTTCGGCATATTTGTATGAAATTTTGATCGCGACAGCCTTTTTATGGATTTTACCAAAGAAATCCTAGCGTTGCATTTAGACATTAGAAATTGTGAATTTATCAAAAAACAAAAAAAAAAGATAAAAAAAGAGAAGAAAAAATACGTATATGCTTATACAATGAAATTTAATCCCAGTATTCTTTGAAGCTCCAACGTTTGCTGTATAAACAAATTTTCTATTTTTTATGATTTTATTTATTTGTAACATATAGATATATTACAAACTTTTCATTTTATGAATTTCTAAACTCTTGTGTACACGCAACTTGCAAATATTTGTAGACCAAAAATTTGTTCATGCAGCAAGCTGAATGATGAAGCTTTGTAGTCAATTATGTACATATAAAGAATTACCTAAAGTTAGTAGTTTAATGAAACAATGTTACTATTGCTGGTTCAAATAAAGCAGCACGTTAATACATAATAACAAGATGGGTTTTGCGAACGTGGGTTTTTTCTGAAAATATGTATAATGTGTAGACTAGTAATTATTGTAAAGTCTAGACATTTAACAGTAATATACTAGCAAGTAAATTACTAGTATATTACTAGCAAGTAATATACTAGCAAGTCTTAGAATTACAAACAAAATCAAGAAACAGAAATATTGATTAAATTCAAAAATTATTTTAGATATACAAAAAAAAGAAAAAGGTGCTTTGTTTATGACCTATTCTGTTTTCTGTATAATTTTGCAACGATTGAAACATACAAATGGTTCCAGAAAAAGAACAATCACAGTATTCGTACACGTGCACAGTATTATGCATATTACATTTAACGAAAAAAATAAGAAAAACAGTATGTGTTGTTATCTAATATTCTATGTATGGCGATTTATATGATATATAGACTAAACGACACGAGTTACAAGTTTAGAATTCCTTGTGTGTACATATGAGTAATTTAATTAAATTATGATGATATTCTGTAAACTATTCATAATTGCACTGACACGTTAGTAAAAGTATTGCAACATAAGAGTTTTTCTAGTAAATGTTTTTTCCCAACTGCAAATGGATAGTCTGTGATATATAATCTAACAGATTGGACACAGCCTAAAAAAGATAAAAAAATAGAGAAAAAATTAAAAAAAAAAAGTGAAAACAAGGATGTGTCGATTCTGTAGATTCTTTAGAGATGCTTTGAAATGAATACAAAAGACAGAACTGTTTTTCACTAGCTCTAGCAAGATTCGAGACACAAATTTTATGCTCATTTATTCATTCTAGGTATATACACCTAGACTAGCTTATTTTTAATATAATTTTATTTTTTAATCCATAAGATATTTATTTATCGATGCAGTATTAAAGAAGAAAAAAAACTGAAGAAAACAGAAGATCCATATATATATATATATATATATATATATATACACATATAGATATATTTTTTTTGTTTCCTTGTATTGATGTATATCTATGGTCCAATTGAAATTGAACATTTTTTCAAATATTGTAACATAATATATTATTATCTGTATTTTTATGATAGAACATTACAAACAAGACAACGCACGAAGATGTTTATAGTCTGTAGAGGCTTAAATTGCCTTATGTATGTAATATATGTATATGTACAAAGTGTATTAAAATAACATGTACAAGCAGGCACGGAATGATCTCTCATGAAAAAATAAATCTACATTTTCAAACTTGAACAAAAAAGTTTTATTGTACATTTTTGACTTATTTTTTTATGGATAATCATTCCATGCTTGCTTGTACATGTTATTTCAACACACTCTATCAACAGTTATGTTTTCGAAAAAACACACACACACACACACACACACACACACACACGTGTGTGTGATACAGCAAACAACATAGTGATTGTAGGAAAAAAGTTATAATAAAATACGAATAATTCTAATCAACGTTTTCTTCATTTCATTCAAAATGAAATTTAAAAAATATTTTCTTTAAACGTATCGCGAATTGTTAAACTATAATTTTCGTTCAAACTTTTTGAAATTAATTTGAAATTCATAAGGATTGGAAACGATTTATTAATTAAATCATTAAATTGTAAGTAATAGTTACGTTCACCCAATACCCTGTTCCACTTTGAATGAAATAATTTCTGTATTATAAAGTAATTTTTTGAAATTTCATACATACTTTGAAACAGCAACTATCCCGCGTTAATTGAATCAATTCGAAAACTTTCTCCAGTTCAGTTACTCTAATTAATTCATTTAAAAAATAATTCGTCGTGTGTTACTACTCGCGGTCGCGATATTCAAATTTATACTATGAGTGAGAAACGTTCTTGTGAATAATTCAAAATAATATCGAAAATCGAAAGCGGCACTCGATAGGATAATCGATTAACTTCGTGTTGCAAACCACGTGGTACTTTGTTTTCACTGGAGCAAATGTCTCGCGCATGATTCGTAAGATGATAAGCCTCGTAAATAAATATTTAATAATATAGTAAATAAAATATCTTCACAAGTATGGTCAACTCTACTCGTATGGCAAACGTTGATAATTGTATTTAAGTCGTTCTATAATTTCGGTTTTATTGAATATCAGATATGGAGTGCTTTTGGTCCGATCTGAATAAACATCCTCAATGTCCGCATGGTAATTTTTCATTAATATTTCTTACATTACATTGTGACAGCATAAAATTCCAAGGAAGAATGTTCTCATGATATTACGATATTTTGATAATACAGGACCAACTTTATTATTTGGCACGTACAAAAATGGAAAATTGGAGAAGTTTTATGTATGTGCAGCTTGCCGCGAGAGAAAGATGTGTAAGTTCTATTTAAAAGAAGGAGAGAAATTAACAAAACAGCAGACTATTAAATGGGAACAAGAAAGAAAACAGTTTACATCTCGTTATCGTCATAGACAATTATATGTGTGTTTTAATGATATAATGTCTGCATCACCTGAGAATAGATGTTACTGCTATACTTGTGAGCAACTGATATCTAAGGCTGAGAAAGACATGATGAACAAACACAAAAATCATGACATAAAAGAAGGTCTTACAGATTATCAATTAAGGCATCCGACAGAAATTTTGAAACCCTTAGAAAATTCTAGGCAAGAGGCTCAGTACTTCTTTACAAAACAATCAACAGAAGACATAGTGAATATACTTCTGAAGTTGAGAGCAAGACAAATTCTTTGTATCTGTACTCCAAAAATTCATGAATATATTCTAGAAAATTATGAAACCACAATGTCTACACTCTTATTAGATTTTGATGGAAGATTCGTAAGTTCATTAAAAAATTTATTAATTGAAGAATAATCTGTATAAAGATGATTTATTAAACTCATTAGTTCATTTGCTAAACTTCATTTTGGGGTACCATATATTTTTTTTCAAAATCGTTATATTTTGTGTATATTTTCCTATTATTACTTATCAGCATTGTTATCAATTATGCAAAAAGATCTAAAAAATAAAAATGGTGCTCTAAAATGTAATTCATTAAATAATCTGTATAAACTATTTAATATTTGAGTTGTCTTTTGTTTGCAGCATAATTTTTTTGGGCCACTTAGTTATTGTTGGTATAATTTATTGAATAATCATTTTTTTAACGAGAGTGCTATCCATGCATTTAAAGACTTTCTTACACAAAATGGTGGAAAAGATACATACTTAATATGTGATCCACCATTTGGTAGTAGAGTAGAGCCAATATCTTGGACCATAAAAAGAATTTCTGATCTCTACAAAAAATGGAATAATATAGAGAATGAAGAGGATTGTTTAAAAATTATGTTCATATTTCCATATTTTATGGAATCTATAATGAAACAAAAAAGTAATCCACCTGGTGTATCAGGAGGCTTAAAGGATTTGAAAATGACTGATTACAAAGTATCTTATGATAATCACCCATTGTTTATAACAGACTCCAATGCCAAGTCACCTTCACCTATTCGAATTTTTACAAATGTACCATTAAACTCAGTTGAACTTCCAAAATCGAATGGTTATAGATATTGTAAAATATGTCAGAAGTGGGTTGCTAAAGAAAATAAACATTGTAAAAAATGTCAGGAATGTACCACAAAAAATGGCCTCACATATAAACATTGTAATATATGCAAACGATGTGTGAAACCTTATTGGAAGCATTGTGAAACTTGCAAAAGATGTGTCGTGATGAAACATTTATGCGGTCAGAAGCCGAAAGTTACCGGAAAATGTTTCAAGTGTAATGAACCTGGTATGTAATTTTCATTTTTATAATGAATTAAAGTGAATCGAATGAATTTATAATGAATCGACATACAAAATTTATTTTATTATTTATAGGTCATACTGAAAAAGAGTGTGATATGGACAAAAAAACTCATGCTGACGTGATGAAGATTAAAAAAGTTAAAAAACGCAAGACTAGTAATGAAAAAGAAACGATCAACAACGTGAAAAGAAAGAGGATAGATGATTTGAGTGCATCTGAAGGAAGAAAGGGAGAACCGACGATTAAAATTAAAAAAACATCGAAAAGATTGGAGAGTAATTTAATAAAAGAAAAAGTAATATCTGAGCTTAAAGTGAAGAAACCTCAACGCCTAAAGGTGCATAAAAAAATAAAATTATGAAATGAACTGTAAATACATTACATGAGTTGTAAATACAAAGAAATAACAAATATAGTACAATCATTGTAAAAGTTGTAAATCCTTTTCTCTGTATTGTACATAAGATTTCTTATTGATGTAATATATGCTTACTATACTTCAATAAAAGAGATTTGAAATGTTTACCCTTATCTTGTATAATTCTATAAATAAATCAAGTAAGTTATTATTAGGTTATTATTATTAAGTAAGGTATTATGTACCTACATTATGATCTCAAGTATTGTTTTATATAGCTGTTCTTATAATAACCGTCTGGGCTTAAGTTACACATAATATAAGTTATATATTATAAGTTATAATATGAGTTACATATAATATAGTATACTACATATAATAACTACATAAAATAATTTCATTCACCAAATTCTGTTACAAAAATTCAATTTGTTTCAATCAGATATCTTTTTTTCACGATTTAAATCAATATATTGATTCATTAATTTTCATTAACTAATCCACTTTCGCGGGACTGACGTTCAAAACTACAACAAATAGCCATCTACCATTGGAAGTCAAAAAATGGCTGCTCCTTTGACACGTACATCTTGGTCTATTTTAAAAAGAAATCAGTTCCAGTATAAACAATTTCTAACAGTCTCGTGCGTGGATCGTTTTTCACAGTACAAACGTTCATACACACAGGATCAAAAATCTCGAATTTCCGACAAAACAATTAGAAATACCTTATTTTGTACCATTTTCTTCTCCGGTGTTGGTTATATTCTGTATAAATGGAAGGACGATTATTGGAATCAGCGCAGCAACTTGATAAATCCGATGTCCACAATACATGCTAAACAAATTTCCTGGGATGGAAATAACAACAATAATAATAATAGAGATAGATATAATTTTATAGCCGATGTGGTAGAGAAGTCAGCTCCTGCAGTGGTGTACATAGAGATTCAAAACAAGAAAGGTAAATGCAGATTTAAATCTGCTAGATGATAAGTGTAGATAATTGCAGTTTTCAGTAATTATCAATAAGAAAATAGATTTGATTCCAAATAGGTAGACCATTTAATATAAGCAACGGATCTGGTTTCATTGTTGAATCAGATGGTCTGATATTGACAAATGCTCATGTTGTTAGTGCTAAGCCTAATACAACTGTTAAGGTAACTGTTGTGATTTTGTAAAACTATATTTATATTACAGGAATTAATATCACATGTGTTCTTTTAGAAATTTTTATGCAATCTATTTCACAGGTACGTCTTTATGATGGAAGTACTTATAATGGTGTTGTGGAAGACTTTGATGTACACAGTGATCTTGCAACTGTAAGAATTAACAAGGTTGTAGATAATAACAAGATTTTTACATAATGTGTTTTCATATGTTCAGATTATGATTATTTATTTTTTGTACAGACAAATTTGCCTGTAATGAAGCTTGGTTCTTCCTCAAATCTTAGACCAGGAGAATTTGTAGTGGCTATTGGATCTCCATTAGCTTTAAGTAACACAATAACAAGTGGTGTAATTAGCAGTGTGAACAGGCACAGTCAAGAACTTGGTCTTCTTAATAAACAAATGGCTTATATTCAAACAGATGCTGCAATCACTGTTAGTATTTCATAATTTTTAATTCATATTATTTTGCTATTAAAAATGGTTTTTTAGTTTGGAAATTCAGGGGGTCCATTGGTTAATTTGGATGCAGAAGCAATTGGTATAAATGCAATGAAAGTAACATCTGGCATTTCTTTTGCAATACCTATAGATTATGCTAAAGATTTCTTAAAAAAAGCAGAAATGCGTAAGAAAGGCAGAGGTATGATATTTTTGAGATTAAAAAACGAAAAAGTATTTAATAGGAAAATTATAAAATAAAATAATATACTAGATTCACAGTTTGGTACAAAAACTCAATATATCGGAGTCACAATGCTCACTCTTACCCCCGATCTTTTCTTTGAATTGCAAAAAAAATTGAAAGGAGTTCCGTATAACATCAGACGTGGAGTTTTGATCTATAAAGTCAACGAGGGATCGCCAGCACACTTGTACGTTTCAAAAATCATATTGTACTACAAAATTAATTGTTTTTAATATATTTATGTATAAATTTCAGAGGAGGTTTACAAGCTGGTGATATTGTAACGCATGTCAATGACGAAGAGGTAGAATCTTCCGCTAGTATCTACAAAGCCATAGAATCATCCAGAATTTTGAGAATGACTGTGATCAGAGGTCTAGAAGTGTTACATTTACGAATCGAACCGGAAGAAAATTAAATTTGTATCTAGTTCTGTTTTTACATTGAAATTAAAATTGAAACAAATTTCTCTCTCCAAATATATCATTAATATTCTTTATGTAATTTATATCTTTTTTCTTTAATTTTGTAACGCAGCGATACTACGTAATACATACATTGCCTTAATGTTTCCCACACGATGATCACCCGTCTAATAAAAAATAAACTATATTTAATAAGATTTTAATGACTCATAGTTTAGTGTAATTTAAGTTGAATCATCTTTATTTTTTAATTTTATATTTTTTGGTTGTCACGAAGACTAATATCGTATCACAATCTTTGTTATAACAGAAAACTTCTTTCTGCATATATATATTTACGCGCATATATACTCCGGGTGTGGTCCATCGGCATTATGTTTATGTTGTTTACGACATAGGCGACCTCCGCAAATATGTAGCCGGATCTCGAGAAGTGTAGGCGTGGTCCAAGTGGCTTCTAGTATATATATATATAT
>CAJDYZ010008598.1:10123-21486 GCA_903986555.1 Heterotrigona itama
GAAAATATCGCGCCATAGTACCATGTGAAAAGTATAGAATGTTTACTGCTTCAACGATGTCTGAGTTTGTACTCGGCAAATAAGACACAGTTAACAAACAATACGATTATTGATATATATCTCGATGCAAAACAAAATGCTGATGTTACATAATAGCAGGCAAACAAGCGAGTCGTAGTGTACTTACTAAGTACAACAGTATCCAAATTCATAGTCCACGGGTGATTGGAAACAAGAGACCACACAGGCAGATTGAACCATCCACCAAATTAATAAAAAGTACAGAAGAAAGATAAGTTATGCTGGCGACGCGAAAATTAACGCTATTTTAAATTAACGGTCGAACTAAAATGAAATGAATGTGATGTCTGATCTGATGTGTCTTTTTTGCTTGATTGCATGAGATGAAAACGAAACTTCAAATGAAATAATACATTGCATAATTAAAAAAAAAAAAAAAAAAAAAAAAAAATACATGGAAACACAATCGTTTAAAAAAACTAGAAATTATACGAATCACTCATGCTGTACAAGATCTGTGAGCACATTTCAGGCTGAATGATATGGAAATGCATTTCGAATAACACTTTAAAAAAAAAAAGGATAATGGTTACTTTCTTTCGTGCATATTGTAATATGTACTATCTTTCGTTCTATTTTCTGATGTTTTTTTACATTTTTGGAGAGAATAAGAGAAAAAAAAAACATAAACAAATGCTTGAGTTACAAACATATTTATGGCACAAATAAGAGCTACGCTATGTTAAAATGTTACATACAACATTTACCTTATTGCTACTGAATATTCCGAATAGACCAACTCTCTTCTTGATTTTACTACCGGAAACGGTACCCTTCGCTGTTAAGTGATGATTGTGTATTGGCTGCATCACCGGCTGTGACAGCTGACTATTGCTATCATACGTTTTTGCTACGGAAAGGTCTTCGAATGGAAAATCTCCCGGTGGCTGGAAGCCGCTTTTGTAACGTTCGATTACCAATAATGTGTCTTTTTTTTCATTGATCTCATTTGCCGCTTTCTCAATACCATCTAAACATTGAGCGATTATCGGAGCCACTGCTCGTTCTATTTCTACGGATTTCAGCATATAGTTTCGCATATTTTTTATTCTTTTTTCATCGAGCTCCTGCAACAAGGCATATAGGGTGTTGAATATTGAACAAATCTTCAGAGAATGGAACTGCTGGATTTGATACTACATACATGTGCGAACAATTTATCATGCTTTAATAATTAATTTACCTGCAGGTGTTGGAATACTTCTGGCATGGCCGTGTGATAATGTAGCGTTTGCATGTCGTTTGTTTTCTGCAACTGATTCGCGTACTCGGTTTTCGCTTCCTCGCTCTGCTGTGTTTTCAAAGTCATGTTCATCCTCTGCTTCTCGACCTGAGCATAAAACAAATCACTTGAAATTTACACAAACTTACATGTACTTCGTACTACAGATTTACACATTTGTTTCATATTGTTTAATGTTTTAAAAGCTAGCATAGCCAGGTTAAAGGTCGAAATATTTCGGGTAGGACGAAGGTAGGAGAAAAATCAACCTCATCCACCTACTTCCGCTCTCGAAAGATTCAAATCGGCGTCTGCCCTCTGATAATTCTCCACTGCTCTTTCCGCTTCGCGGAAAGCTTTTTCGTAGGCCTTCCTAGCACGTTCCAGATTTCCAATCTGACCGGTCAGGTTCGCCATCAATCTGGCGCCTTCCTGAAGATGCTTTTTACGATCCTCCTTGAAATCCTTCACGAGAATATTCAATTCCCTTAGCACGTTTGCCTGTAAATTCTCCGCGATTACTTCCCTCTGTCCTGCCTGATCGTTTACCTCGTTCAGCTCCATTTTGAACGCTCGGCATGGACTATACCTGCGGTCAAAGTTCGTACACATCGTTGTTTAATTATACAACACGGGTGATCGTACATAAATCTTCTATCTATGTAAATGAATATGACGCGGGACGAACCGCGGCATGAAAAGAGGGGCAAGTCTTTAAGCGCGATGACGAGCAAGTTGCTGACTGAACTTATAGCAATCTACCTACGCCCCCAGATAAGAGATTAGCTACTGTTTTCTGTCGCGCTACGAATATTAAAGGCCCTCGAGAATTCTTCTTTTTCTTCATTCCAGGCGCCGTGTTCGCGTTCTAATTGAAAGTCCAAAGAGCATACAAGTTTCTTAAGAATTGCTTTTACGAGGAATAAGCATCGAGGATTGATGATGTTCGCGAAATGCCTAATGATATAAACAAATTGGCTAGATGCCAGGTAGAAAAGTCGTTTTGGAAAAGACAGAGGAAATATATATTCTTTAACGAGTACATTCTTTAACATTTACACCTCTGACTCTGGACGACCTACTAAAATATAATTTACACGCGACAAAGAGAAAAGAGAAATAGAAGAGGGAGGAAAAAATAGACAGACCGTATTTTGAAGTAGGAATTATTTTGAAGCATTATTCATGTCGGAGAACATTACTACGAAGCGTGGATCCGGTATTACGCCTCTGAGTTGGCTCATACTTACTGATAATCCTCCTCCTCCTTCTTCTTAGGTTGATAGCTCTTCACGAGACGTCTGAAATCAGAAACGAAAACAGATTATCAGTGCACGTGTAACCTGGTTGCAACAAATGCAACGACTCAAGATCTCCTAGTAAGGGAAATAATTTACCTCTGATTGGTGTAAAAATAAGAGAAAAGAAGAAAAAAAAAAAAGAATCCACAATTTAAATAGAGTTCGTCCTTTTCTAGCGGTTTAAAATTATTTCTGAAATGTTGTTAACAACACCGTGTAGTTCGCGCAAGGAAAAAGAAGTCTCACGGAATGTTATAAAGCTGCACGATAAAACGGCGATCAAGCTCGTGTTTCACGTAGAGCAACAAAGCTGAACGTTTTCCGGACATTGCATACACAGATTGGATTTAGTCACTCGTGCAGCAAGAAATACCAACGACCGAGTCATTCTAATTTGAACATTCGGGCCACGAGCGAGCAATAAATGTGTGCCGGCTGGTAAATGCATTATCATCCGGAAGTTGACGTGTCCTTGATACCAGATCAACCATACGTTTCACGTATGAGGCCGGAAAAACGGTTCGCGAAAACGGCCACTGATTTCTAAAATACCGAGAAACGGGAATCGTAAACTAGAAGGCAAGTCCAAATACGTGCGTACTCGTGTCAAATTCTTCCTATGTCTGGATTACTGTTCAAAAATTGGGAAAGCTATTTCCAAATCGATAGCCCCCCCTCCCCCTTTCTCTAGGTCTAGGTCGTTATCAAAGTTTGACGAAAGCACATTCGAACTAATCAACGTTCTAACATCATGGCTCTGGTTAAAAGAAAATTTGATGAATCTATTTCCAAGACGAGTAATCGCTTACGTTCGCGTTACTATGGCGAAAGAGAAGAGGCTTAATGAGACAATCCTTACGATTCTTGGCTTTTCTTTCTAGATCTGGGTTAGTGTATGATAGTTCGTCGTGCATTGCACCGAACTTCTCCAACTGACCGAGAAACTCCGAAGAAATTAACTCGCGCACGATTTAAAGGATATAACCGTATTTTGCAGAGTGTTCGGAATGCTTTTAATGAAAATCAACGGTGCATCGAAGGAAAACTGCCGCGCGGTAAAACGGTACTCCATTTGGTACGAGTAACACGAGCATGTATCGCAGAAATTACGGCGCATTAAGGCGAGGAACGTGCCCGTGATAATTTATATGCAGCGGAACGAACGTGTCTCGGATAGATGTGTGACAGGCACGCGGAATCATTCTCCAGGCATCAGATGCGCCAACTGATTAAAAGACAACGATAACCGTTCGCGGCAATTAAATTTTGCCCAGATTCAGAAGATATCATCATACAGCAGCCCTCGCCACAGATTCTCCATTTCTCAATAAGCCAGCAAGCCAGAAGAGACCAATGGAATACTTGAAACATCGTAATGAACATCTCAAATTTTAATCCTATTAATACTTCAAATTGCTCTGCTGTTTCGAATCGTCTCTTCTTGCAACAAATGATTAGTCAAACAATGAAATTAGTCTACGTTATTATCTTTTGTTCCTCGGTTGTTACAGCTACATTTTGTAAACGTGCAGCTTGTCTTCGGGTATTTTGTACGTTCTGAAATTTTCCACGTATGCACAAACATCCGCTTAGTCTACTTATTGTATTATTTTCATTAAATCATACCGACGGGGAGGGGAGAAAATAAGCTGGTTTCGAGAGACACCAGATAGAACAAAAGTGTGCAACAGTAGACAGCATTCACGGAACAAACAAGGGGGCCCTTTAATACAATATTACTGGCTACATCTTGTGTCCGTGAACTCGTGGGGTGCGTGAGACACGCTCATTATACAGGATGTCCTATTGAAATCGTTAACCTCGGATACTACGCCCTTCGTTAATTTACGTAACAAAAAGAGAGGCTTGCTTCGCGGTGGAAACAGAGACAGCCACCGACGATAAATCTCGCGAAAAATCTATGCACGAGATATCGAGAAACATTCCTTGATGCATCCAAGTATCTCTTACCTGAGTTTGGCAGCATATTCCACCTCGATGGCGCATCTGTCGCGAATGAAATGGCCATACCTTTCGAGGAACTCTATCCCTTTTTGTGTGTGCAGGGATAGATTCTCGTACTGGTCCTGCAACAAGAAGATGGAAGCACGATTAGTGAATTATTTGCTTGCAAGTTTCTTGCAGTTGTAAGGCTAATATATATATATATATATATTTTTTTTTTAAGATTCACACGAGCACGCGTTTTCATTAATTCGCCATATTTTGCGTATTTTGCGTTCGCTTTAATATTTAAAAATTGTCAGTGTTTCAAATCACTCTTCTAAAATGGCAGCGAATCAATACATTTATTTTGACAGAGACGGATTTGTCGCCTAATTACCGCTAAAACTAATGAATCAGCTCCGTATGAATCGTACCGTATTATATGGAGGGCCCTGAAGCCAATCAATGTGAATCATCTTTCATCAGAAATATCCTTTCGTTGTTAAAACTATTAACCGACAGAAACAGTAATGCAATCGTTATTGTAACTAAATTGTTCCGTAGATTAAAGATTTTAATACGAAAAATATGTTTGGTACAAGTCACTTTTAAAGAAAACTTGTGTCCACGTTGTCAAATTTTAGACGTAATTGGAGAAAACAGAACTATTAATATCTTTCAAGCGAGCAATTTATCTTCTCTGCAAAATTAATATCAATCTCTGATTAATAAATGACAGATGAAAGTCTATTATAAAAAGACGAAAATACGAAATTAGCAGCCAACAGAATGGAACAGCATATCTCAATTTCATTCGCCCGATTGTTTCGCAATCCTCTGTTCGTTGAAGTACAATAGAAGCATAACTATTTAAAATTTCTAAGAGGAGAGAGGACAGAAGAAAAACTCTCGAATCGATGCAGGAACTATGGGCGTTTTACGCACATTTCTCTGTAGTTTTCTAACGCCGTTCTGCCAAAAGGAAAGGGAAAAAGAGAGAATTTTTGCTCGCGGAGAGAGAGATATGGTCGAACGGCGACGATGTGCACACTCGACCGGTGTTCCATGTACATACGGTACTACGTGTATTCATCGCGATCGACGCGACTGAGAAAACCTCTCGGCATACATACACGCGTCGTCCTCCTCGGGACAATGAGAGATTTCGCAAGGCTGCCGGCTAGAAAGATTTCTGGCCGTTTAGCAGCTCGGCACGAAAAGTGAAACTGGACTCTGTTGGCCATTTGCTGCAACGAATACTCTCTGCGATACTCCAGTTACTGGTTGAACACTCGTCAGGATCAGGTGAGAAACCCACAGGTTTATCCGAGTTCTGCGAGTTCGCAACAACCCTGACCTGCTCTTTCTTCCGCTGACGAATTTTCATTCACATTTATACCGGCCGAGCCCTCGTGAATGGAGAGCGTTTCGTACAAAGACGATGATCGATGCGATCGACAAAAGAAATAAAACGTGAGATCGTAAATCGTATTGTACACTAGGTAGCGTATGGCGCCATCTATAGACTAGTATCCTATTTTACATGCTTCAACGTGTTACGAGTGTTTTTCAACGACGGTGAATTCGAGGTAAACGTGGTATCGTCGTGTAACCAGACGTGACACCGATTTTACGATCCCTTCGTTCGCGCATCAATCGAAAGTCTGATTCATTCACGACATTCTGGAAATTCTCATTCGCTTCGCGCGATGACCCGAAAGAGAGTCGAAGCCCACAGTAGCGCCGGGATACGGCGAATTGCTCAAGGTTCTGGGAAACATGAAAGAAAACGACATTCGCGCGCAGCGAGTTACGGAATGGGAGCTTTATCGTTCAAGGACGATCCTGTCTTTCAACATTTTCACGCTAGTCGCGGCTTAAGGACAGATCGACCTGCACACACACTAGTACACACAGCGGCAACGTTTCGCTTCGGGGAAAGAGAATGGAAAAGAACGAGAGGGAAGCCCGAGCCGAGTCGCCTATGCTCTGGCATTCGAAACGCGTTACTTTCATTTCCAACAAGTAGCCATTCAAGGGCCACGCACCGGTCGTGAGACGCGGCCCGATCGGTGCAGCTCTTTCCTTTCTCGGAATCCATCTGAAAACCTGTTGGATTAAAAAAAAAAAAAAGAAGAAAGAAAGGAAAAACGGACGAGATCTCGTGACGCATCTCGATGTCACGCGTGTCCAGGATGTGTCTGGCTGACGTGCACGAGGTCTTTCTGAATGCATTTAGAGTAATTAACTTCTGGCGGAAGGTAGAGAAATGTAGCGAGTTACCAAATCATACGTTTCACGCTTAATTAATCGGCGTTAATATCCATTCGTTGCGTTTATATCTTCTAAACACGCTACAATACGCAATAAGGTATATCGTAATAATATCGTTCTGTAAGCGCAAGTATTTTAAATCGACGTAAAAATTCCATTCAACGGTATAATAGAAATAACAGCAGTAATTCAACACCGTAAGAAGTCTCGATCAACCCGATTCGATTCTTTTTAACTCTTTAATAATTCTGTTCTCTTTGCTTTCTAATCGTACCGTATCGTACACCATTCACAATAATTTAACAAGCACTTCTTCGAATCTCTACTGCAAATACCCATTCGATTCTCAATCGCTTTTCATCCACACAAATTCTCACTCTCGCACTAATGAGCAGACTACTAGATTAATTGTGTAGTTTCAAACCGTATTTTATGCTACTTTACGTCTAATGTCTCTAGTAATCCATTCTCTAGTAATCTATTTACCAGATTAATTCATTCCCTATAATCAGGATTTTGTTTACTTGTAAAAGAAAAAGATTATCGATTAATTGCAGATATTTATTTGAATTTGAAACCTAATAATCATTATAAATTATTTAGTATTTTATTAGTATCAGTATTCTATATTTTAGCAATATAGAAGCCGTTTATAGTGATTAGCTACATTTTTCGAATTTTTTAAATTTTCGTGTCAAAATAGTTGATACTTAACTTTATTTAAAATAAATTTCCTTAATAATTAACATCACCAAATAACGACAAAAATGTCTTTGAAACCAACGTGATTACTTCGAGATTATATCTACGTTATCTCGATTATACATTTTCTCCTGTAGTGATATGCACCGCAACGTTTATTTATAAGTTTAAATTTTGAAAAAGAATTTTTAAAAAAGATACATACACAATTACTTCATCGATTCTGTACTTTTTGCTTTGTGGACGATTTGGCGAATGAGCGGCTCGAGTATTTCGGACACGTAACTTTCCAATCTAAGAGATAAAGTTAGAAAATTTAGCAGAGGAAGAGGCAAGAGTCTTTGCGATATTGATTCGAGACAAGCCGTGGATATTCTTGTTTGTCGTCGCAATCCAGGCGACCAAGCTGATCAATCAAGTATAACATGATACTTGCACGAGTAGCAATGCAGACGAGCGATGATACCGATACGCTGATACTTGGCACCGATACACAAGTCAGATACCTCAAGTCACATATCGCGGAGTCGATCGTAGATCCGCCAACGATTTTACCAGCTAAAACGCAAGTTTCCCGAACGGCTCGCAACTTTCTCATTGTGATAACTGTACGCGATTGACGCCGTAACCGGGGCAATCGGTAACTAAATAACGGAGAACCAGTAACGCAGGTGATAGTCGAACTCCGACTTTCGAACGTACAGGAAACAGGAAAACTTATTCGTTTTTACCTTTTTCCTCGCCGCTCTATCTTGACCGACGACCAATTTTATTTTCACGCCGATTTTATTTTCTCGACTAATTATTAGGCCTCGTCGTTTATCGGAGAAAACACGAATATTACGTAAAACGACTTGAAGGAAATACCTCATGTTCGAAACAGGATATTGCGCCTCGAACGAAGAACAAGTATCCACGTTGAAGGAAATCGTAGAAAATCTTATTCCACGGATATGCATTTATTGCTTCGGTTCAGTTTCATTGTTTAATTAATTAATGATTTAAAAAAAAGAAAAAAAAAAAAGAAAATTGGCTAGCATCAGCCAATGGTAAAACAGAGAAAGTCCACAAGAGCGTAGAGCTAAATTTCGAGGAGCGTACACTCGTCGATCTGGCCGAAGAGCTTCAACGTGGAAGCCCAAGTTATTCGATTATCAGTCGGTGGGACGCGAATGAAATTACAGGCCATTATCTAGAATCGATTTCCAGCGAGTAAAGCCGCTCCGTGTTGTTGTGTATGTACACGGTTGTACACCAGCGAATCGGTCCTCGCCGAGTTTCCCCACGACCAATCCTGCGTTTTCTGTGCCGCAGGTCGATAGATGAAAAACGCACCACCGCCGCGCGTCCACCACACCATGACTCACCCCTTGGTGGCTCGACCTTTTTCAAAGAGGTGCAACGCCGACCTAACCTTGCCGAACGCCGAACTATTCAGGTCGGTTAGATCATCCCATGGAGATAAATTCCATGGTCTTTCCATTATGTACGTACGTGTACGTGGCAGGTACCTTTATCGGATCACCTGCCGCCACTATATCTGCCACTTTCTTCTCGCTTTTACCCGTCTCCGCTGGTCTCAAGTTTCGGCCTCTCGAACCAGTTTCCGATATTCGGGACAATACCACGACGACCAACATTCATGGCCGTGTTTTTCTCCTTTCTTTCTTTCTTACGATTCTTCCCGTTGAAAGTCGTGAAAAAAAAAAAAAAAGAAAGATTTCTGGGAGGCCGAATTGAGCTTCTTTCTTTACCGCGGGCCAATTACTCCGATCTTTCCCTACTACTATTTTCTATCAATATTCTCGCTCGTTAGAACCGGTTTGTCCATGCTACCTCGAAGACTTTAATTGAACGAAATAAAGGACGAAAGACGCCAGAAAATTCACGACAAACTGTGAAAACGTGCGAATAACTCGGTGAATCGCGTAGCGAAACCCCTCTGATTAATTATACATTTGCGAAAGCATCAAAAATACGCGAGAGACTGTTTCCAGGAGCAGTTCTTCGGCGTGTTAATTAATTCAGCGAGAGCGAGCAAGAAAATTGTTGTTCGTCAGACAGTGAAAGAAAAATCAACGTTCCATCCATTCCAAAGAGAGAGGGAAAAATTGGCCACTAGATACTTCGTGTCGTAAGAATAAGCTTAAAAAAACGGGAGAATGGGTGTAAGATAAAGTGAGAACGAAAGACCACGGGACTCGAACAAGTGTGTATTATGAGTCATGAAATCGTGCTGGGGTGGTTTCGTACCCTCCACCACCCTATTGATCCTGCATTTCTCTCTGTGTATACAGTCACGCGACTTCAACGAGCAACAGAGAGACCCCGGGGAAACGAGAGCGATGGAGAAAGGATAGGGCGACAGACAGACAGGCAGACAGACAGCGAGGAACAGACAGAGAAATTTGTCGCGCGGGAATACGAGTACGCGGATGATGCCAGTCGGATAGGTATATCTTGGATACGCAGGGTCGTTGGTACGACGAGAGGCTATCGACGAACGAAACGATCGAGTATGATGATTTAGAGCTCAAATGGAATTTTCGAGTAGTACACGCCGTGGGACGTTGGTCAAATATTGACGAAGAATAATCGAGGATTATATAAATGGGGCGTGGCTCTCAAGCAAAAATGTTTCACCACATTTTCGTCTTACGATTTCTGACGTAGACAGAATATTGATCTTACTAATTTTTCAGTTTTGAATCGTGTTATGTACATCATCATCTATTACTATTAACCCTTAACGATCCAATATATAGCACTTTTATTTATTAGGTCGAGTGCCCTGTACATTGCGGCAAAAATTATTTTATTAGTTTTATCACTGTTATTGTTGTGATATTTTCAATTAACGCTATAAGCGGTATGTCCTTTCTGCGAGTTTGTTTCCGCCTGTTATTTTTTTGTCCTTTCTGTTCTGCACTCTTTCTGTTCGTGCTCTTCGCATGCAAACTCAGTCCTGATTTGATTTTGCAAGATGAATCGCGCGCTCTCAAAATTCCATTTCAGTTTGTTAACAAAATCGTAAAATATGGAAACTGTGGAAGAATAAGGCACGGTAATGACGATGATCTTGATGACTTATTGATGAATATTAGCAGTAGCGACGAATTTCAATTCGATATTATTTCTATATTGATGGAAACGAAAATCGGAAAAACTTTGTACTTTCAGACTTCAAACATATCAACGAATTTTCACTAAAAGAATAAATACTCTTTGTTCCGTACTCGATATAAAAAATCTTCCAGTGTATAATTTCTCTTTGTATGAAAACTAACTTGGAGCCAGCGATAAATAAACTTGAAATATTTCTCAGCCGTTAATAATGAAAAGTAACAGCGGACAGAGCTATTTTCATGCTTTTAAACCGTCCAGGCAAATATGCAGCTGGAGAGGCACGTGCAAACGAAACGGAAGCAAAATGGAACTAAAGGAAAAGAAAATGAAACGCGGTTGATGAAGACGAACGAAGATGCGAAAGGTTTTCGCCAGCGTGTTCTTGTACTTTAGTACGGTCGTATAACGCCGAGACGATGCGACGATACGATACGATACCCCATACTTTCATCTTTATTCGTAACACACCGTTCGTGTGTACTAACGAGTAACCAGTAAAACACGAGAGCATGGTGGCTGCATTTAATAAGCAGACGGAACGTTGAACCAACAGCCAAGCGTACGTACAACACGCCTAGCTCGTCGTCGGCTCGTGCGGTGCATACGGGTGCACGCAGCATGTCGCAAAGTGGTGCGTATTTACAATTAGTTGAATGCGGCCGTGCGCACGCGTGACGAAAATGAAAAGAAAAAAAAAAAAAAAAAAAAAA
>CAJDYZ010008598.1:45424-55625 GCA_903986555.1 Heterotrigona itama
AAGGGTAACGGGATCTTCGACGGCCGCAGCACTCGGCAGCATTTTCGGCTCACTCCCACGATATGGGACGGTGATGCACGATTGCAAGCGCCACAACGGGACGCCATTGAAGAAAATAGTAAACGCTCGGTTCACAAAAGAAAAGTCGACGGATAGAGCGGCCGAACGCGCGCGTCCAATAGATACGAAACTCGAACTGGCTTCGCTCGAAAGATGCCTGCCATTCGACTGAGCCGCTCATTTCCCAGAGTAATTCGAACGAGTTTCGTTCGGTATCCAGTTACCGGAGCTCTGACATCGGAATGATTCACCGTTATACCCTCTTCCTACCCTCTTTCCAAACGAATATTCAAGCCAAATAGAAATTTCTGGCGGCAATTTCCCTCCCCGTTCGATTAATCTTCCATCGCAACTACCAATCCACAGTTAAGATGTACGGTCGAAGGTCAATTGTTCTTCAGAAATTGAGGAATTCGTCGAACGAGGAACGCGGAGCCGAGGAAATTTTATTTGGAATAACCATAAGCAAAAATCCCAAATCTATCCGTTGCTCACGAGCAACAGCTTTACGTTCGATAAGAAATTACCGATTGGCCACGAATCAATGTTTATTCTCATTCAACGCAGATTTATTCGAATACGAATTTATTTGATTTAGTCTACCTGATTGAACGAAAGTTGTATATAAAGGTATTTTAATTATTAGAAAAAGATTTACTTATAACGTCTTTCATATTCGCCTATCCGTGTATATACAGTGAAGAACATGAGAACTGTTTGTATTAATGATAATGAGAAATTATCGACAATACTTTGTAAAAAAAAATCATATAATCACGTGTGTAAAAAAATTTTTTTCGTAACTAAATCTATTATCATTCTGAAGATTGAAGTCTCCCCTTTATAACAATCTTTTAAAACTTGTTGTACGATTCTTTTCTAATCATTTTATTTAACATTGAACATCACACAGGATTAAACGTCAAAAATTCCAGAAATCCTAATACTTCGTAATGTTCCAGGTTCAAAGTTTGTAAAATTTGAGTTTGAATTTTACAAGATTGAAAGAGGAAATTTCAATCTTCAAGATCGCAGTGGATTCAGTTGTAAAAAAAATTTTTTTAATTTGAATTTTTACAATTTTCGAGGAAAAGATATCTTCACATTCCCACCCACTATGGTGATGAAATCCAATCATCCAATCATCGTCCAAAAAAAAAAGAAAAAAAGAAAAAACTCACGACTATCAAAGTAGAGGCTTAATAATACTTTAAAATGAGATCAGATGGATCGTTATACGATCTCTTTTTACAAAGTTACAAATTTAAATTGTCGACAGTTTTTCATTGTCATTGGTACAGTTACACTGTTATTATTGACTGTAGTTAATTCAAACAATATGCTGCATCGTATCCTAGCAGCCATTACTCAATTATCAGCGAGAACCATTCTTTTCTTCCGATCAAGCATTTTGTTCTCTCAACAAGAGAGAAGCAGAAGACAACATCGCGATATCCTTCGGTCCGAGATATTCATGCCACATCTTCGATCTCGTTGATGTTACAGCAGTGGAAGAATCGTCTGAATGGAGGGAGATCGTTCCGATATTGAAATTATAATTGCATCGTGACACGTGCATACACGGATCTGTCGGCCAGGCTGACAGGCATCGACACTTTAACGACCGGAAACCGTGGCCGCGATATTAGGCCGTGTTTCCTCGTGTGTTCGTTCGTTCGTTCGTTCGTTTGTGGTCTCCCACCTACAATCCGCCGGGCCCTTCTAATCCACTACGAAAACTTTTCGACCAACGAGCGAATCTTCAGCGCGTTCCAGCCGGCCCGTCATTATAGACGGTGACTCAGAGACCGAAACCAGTTTTCGTCGCGCTTGTGCGCTTCCTTTTTTGCGCCACGCGGTATATGACGTTATACAGGGAGTTACCGATCGCAGCCGGGACCCGATGGAATTCGACGGACCGGCCGCCACCACCGGCTCTTTCCTTCGCGTGAAAATTCCTTCCCGGCGTGCTCCTCGCCGGTCGCCATTTTGCGAGACAGAGATTTCCACCAGAAATGGCCTGGAATATCGTTTGTTCCTCTCAGTATAAATAATATTTATTTTATATCTTAGATGGTGAACCTTTAGAATCAGTGGAGATTGAAAACGCGCTGTGAAATGGATTTTAGCAAGATATATTTTATCATAACAATTAGTGGAAACGAGACAATTTGGAGGTTAATAACAGTGTTCTTGGTCAAACTTAAAGGATTATGTACCTTTGTTGAAGTCAGTACCTGTTATTACGATTCTTGTAGAATACAATTAGAGCTTTCGTTAGCGTCTGATGGTAATAACGGAAGTGTTTTTCTCGGAAAATAGAAATATCCAAAAGATTATCACGAATCAATTTGAATAAAAATTTGTAGCAATATTTTCAAGGCTGTATTACCTATGTAGCATTTTACTAATTGCTAAGCAAAATTTTGATTTGTATTTTTCTTTTTTTTTTTTCATTAAGGAGTTGAAAATTCACGACGAAAATCACATGTTCAAGTTCAGATTTTTTTAAAAAGCTGTTTAAAAGTTTAAATCTGCTTCGTAGGAGGATTAGCTTATGCTGCGTAATTTAACGTAAAATTAAAAAAAAATTTGCTTTACCACTGTGCTCATGTCTCCGGCTATCTTTGTACATATTATTTCTTAAACTAAATGTAATTTTATGTTCAGAAAAATTCTTTAATTTCCCTTATCTTGCAACCATTGAAAGATATGTAACTCTTCAAGTTTCTCCATCAATGTGACGTATCCTAATTATATTAGTTAGTTCTATGATTACGAATCCTTTAAAATGATGTCAGTAATCTACGCGATTGCATCGATTGATGAGAGAATATTTAAAGAAAAGATGAATTCTCGTTTTTAAACAGTCATTATGAATGAATACATTCTGTAATTAAATATCAAGATTTAATTTTACGTTGATCTTTTCTACTTTCTACGTTTAATTTAACCTGCTGTTATCTCCGTACACATTTAATTTATTCCAGCTCATACTACTACATTATTATATTACAAATAATACAGTCACGAATATGACATTTTGTACCTGTAAAGGCACAATTCTTTAAAAACATCTTTCTACGTCGTCGTTATTTGCCTAATGCAAACATTCCAATTAACAGATCACTTTCACATTCCTCGTCTCCCCGTCCCCGTACGACGAAAAACTAATTCTACAAACATTTTTGCACTCGTCATCATGTACTTTCGTCGACGAAATCGAATTGCTTTCACCCAGGTTACTCATACATCTCGAAAACTGTCGATCTCTTCTACAATTAAAACACTTTACTTTCGCTTTCACTGCTAAAATACTAGAGGAATCTAAAACTCCGTTCTTTGACCATTATGTCGGAAAGTAATATATTTCTTCTACCTCTGGATTATATAATTCGAGAGGTCGCGGTAACAAGGGGTAACAGACACCGACGTCGAAGTCATGCCAATTAAAAGGGAATGAAAATTGAAATTTCACGTTCGACGTTTAATTAATTAATTCGCGGCACGTTCGCGAAATTATTGGATCGCCTCCAATTAGACGAAAGTCAAAGGAATCGGACGCACTTACAACGTTGTCGAATCAAACTAATATTCTTAGTTGGTCTTTAATTAGTCCTTAATCGCGCTGATGTCTTTATTAATGAACCGGTCGCGTAGAAATAACCTCGGCTGGAAAAGCAAGCAGCGAGGAGAGGCCGCGTCGCACCGCGCCGCGCCACGCTCCACCGCCTGGAACTGGAAATCTGAATCGGCGCTGATTGGGGGGATTCGCGTTCTTGTTTGCTTTCGGACCGTTGAAAAATCCGGCACGATGAATAGGCGTTCCAGGAACGTGTTCCGACTCGCGGCGTGGCCCGCAGAAGAAGAAAAAAGTGCAAGGTGAACGGAACGGGCCGGACCCGAGAGATAATCGAAATCTAATGCAGCCGCGAGATTTCTTTCTCTCCGCTCCGCTCCGCTCCGCGCCGCTACACACCGCGCGACTTGTTGATCGTGTTGAACGCGTCGCTTCGCTGCCCAAGGAAACGTTTAATTGCACCGGCGAACGTGAATTCGATGATAAATAGGAATTTTTTTTTTCTTTCTTTATTCTTAACCAAGAACGTGAGTCGACTGTTTTCTTTTTTCTTTTCTTTTCTTTTCTTTTTTTTAATATTTAATTTATGCAACGCGAGGTATGCTAATGCGTCGGACTTTTATTACGTGAAATGGAAGCCTGTTCGTGTCCGCGCGGTGATAAAGAAAGGAATCTAAGGCTCCGGACGAGATGTAAATACTCATCGAGAGGAATAGAATAACCTACTCGGGCTACGTAAATTTCGAAATTAACATACGCGTTTGCACAGATCAGAGGACCTAAATCTATTTCTTTTTTTCGTTTATTTTTAACTATTTTAGATGCGTTGAAAAAAAAAAAAGAAGAGACTTCGAAACGTATTATTTAAATGCTGTCTGTTGAAATAAATTTTCATTCACTGGCCCGTAAAGGCCATTTTTCATAAAACGAAGGAATGTTAAGATTAGGATTACCAAGACGTCCCCAAAGCCCTCGCATTATCCTGCAGTATTTTTAAACCTTACGAGGCTGGGGCCGAGATACCAGATATACCAATATCAGTATACTAATTTAGATTGGGAATAAATGGATACCCTCGATTCTGGTTTCGCAAATGTCAATTTCTATCGTTTGGAACAAGAAGTTATAGGCGGGGCACAGGATCAGCCAATCTCAACTATAAATCCGGATAAATGGAGTTTTACTACGTCGTTAATCATACTGTTACATGCAGCGTACCTAGGTTTTAAATTAACCCGCACTTTGCATATTTATTGACTGCACCAGGATGACTGGCACTCCTTGCCGATAACGGATTATGATCGATTTAATGCTGCGATTACGATATTATCTACGCAGATATATTCATTGTAACTACGCTCGTACGATACACCGTACGTGTCTAGTAGGCGATTAATTTCTACATTTCTAATTTTCTGCTAATTTAATTCATTAGCGCAACGAATAAGTAAATAAATATTAGTTTCTTAGAAGAAGGAGTTTATAACTTTCATATAATTCACAATTCCTTCTTTGTTAATTTTTAATTTCGTTCGATTGGGATGAATTGAATTAAATTGATTAAATTGACGGATAAATGAAATTTCTCATTTTCTTTTTTATCTAACGAAACAAGGTTGATTTTAATTTTGCTGAAACGCTGACGAGCGATGCTTCGCAGGGAAAAGCGAAAATTATAACGAGATAGTTTCGTTTATTTAGTTTAGTTTGCATTAAATTGGATTAAACTGATTAGCATTGCGTAAATGTCAATGTGTTTTACAATAAAGGTCGGAAATTAGGACAAATAAAAAAATATGTAAATATTGGTTTCTTAGGAAAGAATTTGCAACCAATTTGGACGAATGAAG
This sequence comes from Heterotrigona itama, assembly GCA_903986555.1. Lineage (NCBI taxonomy): Eukaryota > Metazoa > Arthropoda > Insecta > Hymenoptera > Apidae > Heterotrigona > Heterotrigona itama. The sequence goes on from CAJDYZ010008598.1 coordinate 50,915, forward strand.
TTAAATTGGCAAGCGAATAAGGGTTAAATGAAATTTCTCACTTTTTATGTAACAAGGGTAATTCTGTACATTCAGCATTGGACTTTAAATGGTAGGTAAAAATTCCTCGAGCCATACATTATGTAAGAATGAGAAACGGCAAGAACAAAAATGTTTCGCAGAAGCGTTTCAATTTACGGCGTGTATTCCACCTGCCGGTCGAACGAGAGAGAGAGAGAGAGAGAGAGACCAACTCACACACACACACACACACACACACACACATACACACGAGAAAACGAAGGGGGAGAGACGGAAACGGAGAAAAAAATCGAATTTCGTGGTACGTGAAACTGGCAAATCTTTGGGATTCCACTAAACCGGAATGAGGGAATAGGGGGAATAAGGGAATTATGCCTCTCGGGGGTGGATTCCTTTCTCGATGCTGAATGCAGCAGTCGACTGAACTCTTTTTCCAATGCGAACGACATTTCTAAAGAAAGATCTTCCCTCCTATCGTGATGTGTGTCGTCCTTGATCGTCTAACCCCGTTTTTCGATCGTCCAACCTCGTTACTTGCAACATTTTGCCAGGTTGTTTCGCAAATCGGTATTTTTAAAAATATATCTTGCGAAACAGCAATTAACCCTTTGTACTCTAAACTGTTTTTCAATTTTCTTTGTTTTATTTTTTTCTTTGCAATTTAATTGGCAATTTAAAAATATCGAGTGGGACTCAAAGTTTCTGTCACAAAAACTGTGATGTCGAGTCGACAAATGAGTGCAAAAGGTTAAATTGTTGATTGATTAAGTAGAGAAGAAAAAAGAAGAGTATGTAATACAATGTAATACAAATGATATTCGTTATCGAGCACTCCGAAAGCAGAAATAATTGCTGAAAGACATCCTCTCGATACGTTACCTGCAACTTTTGCTTCGCATCGATATTTTTTAAAAGTACTTTGTCGATGGCTAAGAAATTCGATAAAAAAGTAATGAAATTGTTAATCGATCTTAAAGTGAAGAATAAAGTGAATATAATGAATAATAAAATGATATTCGTTATCGAGCATTCCGAAAGCAGAGACGAAATATAACTCCTTCTATATTCGACCCTACCTGCCCTGGAAAGAATTATCTTTTCCATCGCGTAACCTCTAATTTTCCCCGTATCAAGCGCCGAATCACCATGCACGAATCAGCAACAGTGACCCACGTTTCTCGCTATCGCATCGAGTTTGATCGCGTTTCTCGCCAAGGGACGTCGTGATCGCCGTCGATGCTGCCCGTTCTACCGGAAACGGAGATGCAAGCTTCGCGAATCGCCACGAAATCGACTCGGGGATGCCCACGGGAATCTCGTCTCGTCTCGTCGACTCGTTCGATTTCTGACCGGCTGACCGGATCTTCTCGCGAACGCCTCGAGCCTTCGTGTGTGTAGAAAGCACGATTAAAGGGGGATGGTGGATCGGAGCGAAGCAGAAGAAGAAGAAGAAGAAGAAGAAGAAGAAGAAGAAGAAGAAGAAGAAGAAGCAGCAGAAGGAGAAGGAGAAGGAGAAAGGAGACGCGCGGTGGCATGGAGGAAGAATGAAAGAACAAGGGGAGGGTGGAAGAAGGAGCGCGCTGACGAACAAGAAGAAGACGAGGCCAACGTTAAAAAAGAGAAGTCGATGCACGAATCGAGATGCAATTTGATCCGTGGCCAGGTTCTTCTTCTGCCACTACGGAACGACGGGGCTGAAGTTGGTAGTCCTCGAGCTCACTTGACGTGAATGAGGTGACAGGCATTGTCCCACATGTTCTCGTGTACTCGCGTCTCTTGCTCTCTTTGATCGCATATATAATGCGTTCTCCGCGTGCACGCGGCACCCTTTTGAGATTTTTCTTCCCTCCTCCTCTTCTTTCTCTTCGTCTTTTACTTTTTCTTCTTCTTCCATCTCCTCGTCTTCTTCTGCTTGTTCCTCCGCTTCTCTCTCTTTCTATTTTTCTTCTCTTGTTCCACCTCCCCCCCCCTCCCCAAACTTTTTATCTTCGAAATCTTCTTCTGCCTCGTTTGCTTCGTCCTCCTTCTTAACGTGCTTCTCGTCTCCTCGTGTCTATTCACGTCGACAGAATTGACAACAATTCGTGCGTTTATCGTCGCCTCGATGAATTTCCACGAGCCTCGGTCTTGGTTGTGACGCTGGAGTATGGACGCTGGCAGAAGTTCCAGAGGTCCTGGAGCCTTAAGTTTCACTTTGTGACTCGCTTTGAGGAAGAAAAGAAATAGAATCTTCCTCCCGGAATGCAGAGACGCGATTTTGTCGAATCGGAATTTTAAAGATTCATATTAGCTAATTTCACGTGAAAGTAACTTCAAATTTCGAGTGACTTCTACATCCATATATCGCGGCGACTCTCCATAATTAAATAATTAATTTTCCAGACTTGTGAACAGCGAAAGAAAAAGAAAATTCAGATAAACCCTACACGATTTGGAAAATCGAATCAAGCTTATTTTAGTCTCTCAACGAAATGATGGAAACGATGGTTATCGGTCAACCAAATCCAACACGGGATAATAAGTCCCTCTCAATTGTTACACGAATCGTGGATCCCTGCGGGAGTATCCCACGATGGATTTTCGGAAGGTGAGCGTGCACGATGCGTTTCACGGGGTCTCACGTTCCACGAGGCCGAGTTCCATCTCACTGAGTCAGTCAGTCGTAGCCAACGGCGATTAAAATCTTCTCAGTGTGACTACACGAAGAACTTACAACGACGCTCCCTCGAATTTGCTTCGCGATGAGTCTGTCAATGTCGAGTGTCGTTTTGTTGAATTGCGATTGCAAACGGTGACAGGTGTTTCGACTCGATCGAGCTACTATACTGCATCACGCAAAGAAGAAGAAACACGCGAATTCAATAGGAAAATCGATGAACGGACGAGGTGTCGTAAACTCGTGAGTGCAGCTGTGAAGTTCGACCAATCCAATTACCACATAATTGCTCGAGCAACGCGCCAACGCGTTCAATGCTTTTATCTTGGCGTTTCTTCGTCGAAGTGTGCGTTTTCTCTTCATCTACGTGATTTTTGTTTATGTTTGAAATTTCTCTTTAAAATGAAAAAAAAAAAAAAAACGCTGGAGAAGAGTTATTTTGACATTACTTGAGACGTACGATTCTATTATCTGCAAATCTTTTTTTCAAAATCTGAGTGGAACGTACTGCTTGACAGATTTGGACAGTGATCAGTTACTTTGTAATCTGTTTCTATCGATTGATTGATCGATTACTAATTATAAGTATAGCGTAGTATAGCGATAGTTATCATATATAGTATATAGTTATCATTAGTATTAGTATATCATATTATTAGTTATCATATTAGTATATAGTTATCATATATAGTTATAGTTATCATTAGTAAGTAAGTAAGTATAGCGATAGTTATCATTAGCCAATTGATCATTGTTCAAATAAATCAATAATCTTGATTGATCCTTTCAATGTGTAATCGTTAATCGGTAATTTTTAAATCATTGAATGATAAATTTATATTCTATTATCATCTGTAGAGTGTGTTATTTCTTTACATTGCCATAACACATTCAAACGTGTTAATCACGTATTGTAAAATATTCTGCTACATTTAGTTATATCTATTCAATGCATGAAAGCAGTTGAGTAGACTATGACTAATAATATTTACATATATTGTTGAATTTTCTGATATACTTTGAACGAATAGGTCATAATGATCTCAAAATTATTAATTATTTGGCAAGTTTATCATTAAAATCAATTTTCATCAAGTTGTACGGAATTACACCAATAATGACTCAGGGACGAAGATTGAAGATTTTTTTTTGAATATCTGACAGCAAATTCTGATAAAATTGTAATGTTTTGTACATTACAGAACGATGTAAATAATGAATATATAGTTTTTGTAAGATAAGATATATAGTTTCTATATAGAGTGCATTTAATGATTAATGATTAATAAATTAATAAATTAATAAAACCTTTGATTACAATGATTTCAACGATCATTTTCCTCGTTCGTTGTTACTGACAGTCGTACTAATAGTTAATCATTAGTCAAGTTACACTTTGCCCAACATTGCTCCTTGATACATAACTGCACTCGCTATAAAAAGAGAGAAAAAAAAAAAAAAAGAAAGAAAGAAAAATTCTTTCGTCAGACGAATGAAAGGTACAAGAACACTCTGTTTCCCAATGGCCAGACATTGGACATTGACGGCTCTATCGAGCGCGGGACACGCGGCAATTCGCAATGTAATCCGGCGCCTGGCGTTGAACAAACGTCGCCAGTAAAAGATACAATAAAAATGGCGATAGCTGGCGGGGCTGGCGTGTGTGCGCGCGAAGGCGTCCCGCTAGCACACGGCGTGCTCGAAAACTGCTAACGACACTCTACCACGCGTATTTCGCGTTATTACCGCGCATTTACGACATCTTTACACCGGTGCCGGCAACAGGTTGCACCGACACCACCGGTGCATTTACTACGCATGCAGTAAACCGAATAAGTCCTGCTTTGTTAAACGAGCCGGCTCCCCATGGGAACAGAATCATTTCGGCGCAAGTTAGTCTCCGCTTTGCTACGCGCCGCCATTCTCCACCCGTTTTATTTAATTAACAGCCGCCGGGAAATTAGTGTTGGATCCTCGTTGCTACGCGTTTCCGCGATACCACGGAATTACTCGCTTTCCCCCAACCCCCCCCCC
>CAJDYZ010008606.1:0-14130 GCA_903986555.1 Heterotrigona itama
TATAGTACAATGTTAAATGTAATAATTTATTAATTTTTTATCGACTGAGACTTTTCATGATTTTCATGATTTTAATTTTCAAATTATAACTGCATTGATGTATATTAACTAGTAATTTATATTGAGAAAAATTATGTAGTCAGAAATTAAATTAAGCGGTGATTGTCGCTTTAGAATAATCGCGTAACGTATAAAAATTTTTATTTTGTTTGTTCTTTCAAAGAGCAAGAAATGTGTATATTATGTAACTGTTTTTTCAGTTATTGTAAATAAAATAATTTAATTTTCAAATAATAATTCACTAGCAGGTATGAGCCAATAGTTGCCATCACGTGATTTGTCAATTTATTCTTATCTGTCATAACGTCGATTCGTTGATAGTATAGTTACAGAAAAAATATAGTTCGACTAGTTACATTGTGGCTCTGGTACGGTAAGGAGAGTAAAGAAAGAAAGAGAAAGAAAGAAAGAAAGAAGGAGGGAAAGCTCATTTCGTTTGGAACAGTAATCTTGTCAGTGTGTAAGGCTTCTTGATAAAGCCATGATTGAAAGTTTATGGCTTAAACAATGAAATGGTGAAGGATGGTTACTAAGGATTCGAGATTTATGCGTGGCGTGCATCCCTCTGGTGGCGAGTAGAGAAGGACCATCAGAAAGTCACAACATTGATACGTGACCGCACCCGTCTTTGTGTGGTTATGTGCGGTGATTCATAGATATCGTATGTAAAATTTATCGAATTCTTGATAGAAAGTAAAATAAAAAATGACAGAGGTTCATAACTTAGGTGTTGATGCCATCAGTTGTCATGCTTGGAATAAAGACAGAAAAGGTTTGACTTTCGTTTGACGTATCAATGTCTTTGTCAAATCAGTGATTGGTCTTGATGGATTTCTTTTATTTACAGAAGTGGCCATTTGTCCAAATAACAATGAGATTCAAGTTTACAAACGTACATCCAGCGGTTGGAAGTTATTACAGAATCTACAAGAGCATGACATGCATGTCATGGGTATTGATTGGGCACCAAATACCAATCGAATAGTAACATGCTCTGCAGATAAAAATGCGTATGTTTGGACACAAGAAGGAGATGGAAAGTGGAATCCTGCATGGGTGCTTTTGAGAATAAATCGTGCAGCAACTTGTGTGAAATGGTCACCATTAGGTACAACCATTTGTTAGATTAGGTACAAAAATATAAATGAAAGAATTACTTATTTCCTCCTTTGCAGAAAACAAATTTGCCGTTGGTTCCGGAGGTAGAGTAATAGCTGTTTGTTATTTCGTGTCTGAGAATAATTGGTGGCAGTGTAAGCATATAAAACGTCCATTGAGGTCCACTGTAACTACAGTAGATTGGCATCCAGATAATAAAGTTTTAGTTGCTGGATCTACTGATTACAAAGTTCGTGTATTTAGTGCATTTATTAGTGATATGGAAGATGCACCTGGCAATGGTCCATGGGGTCATAGTAATACTTTAGGAACGTTACTTGCTGAATTTCCAAATACTCCCAATGGAGGTATTTTTTTTTCTTTTTTTCAAAAATGTTAACAAATGTATTTGTTAATCATATTTTTTTTATTTACATGTAGGAGGTTGGATACACTCTGTTGTATTTAGTCCTTGTGGTAATAAAATTTGTTGGGTAGCACACAATTCATCAATTTGCATCGCAGATGCTACTAAAGGAAATGCAGTTATACGATTGTACACAGAGCATTTGCCATTTTTAAGTTGTGTCTGGATGGGGTCCAATTCCATTGTTGCTGTGGTATTTATTTATATCTTTATATTTCATAATTTTCAGCGTAAATATATAAATCATGAATTAAGTATAATCTAAATAATCTCCTCAGGGACATAGTTGTATGCCTATGCTATATTCTATAGATGACAATGGTCAATTATATTTTGTATCGAAACTAGACAACACTCAAAAGAAAGAAGCTGCCGGTTTGTCCGCGATGCGTAAATTTCAATCGCTGGATCGTCAAGCGAGAACTGATACAAACGATAATGCCTTGGATAGTATACATCAAAATACTATCAATTGTGTGCGTAAAATATCGAATAACGAATTTAGTACAAGCGGTTTAGATGGTCAATTGGTAGTTTGGGATCTCAAGGTGAATTTCAACAATACATCGTTTCTTTTGCATTTATGTGATCAACACAAGTATGTTAACAAACTAATCTGATTGTTTAATTTAGCTACTGGAGAATTCCATTGCTGGTCTGAAAATAGCATAAATAAAAACTTTTTTTTATATCGGAGAAAGAAAGGGAGAGAGAGAGAGAGAGACGAAAGATATTACATCACTGGAAAGATGTATATGTGTTAAATCTAAAACGAAAAGAAAGAAAATATACAATTCTCATTAACACTTCAATTATATCAATTACTCCTATACAAAATACATTATATTTTTAGCTAAACGTTTGTCAACACGTGTATGAGATAAATTAATATTATTCCTTTTCCTTATGATCCACAATCTTAGCAATTTAAAGCTACTGCGTTCCTCTACCTTCTCTCTACCGCCATCGTACACATCGCAACGAGTAACGCAACAACCTCTTCAAATCGTCGAGTGGTTTTATATAGTTTCAGGCGATGCGATAAGTACGTCGGTTCACCGTTCGTCAGGCGTCAAAGGTTTGTTCGCGCCTGGAAACCACACGGTCTCGTACAGCTCGAGTGGGGGGCAGCCGAACAAGTTCAGCGCGAATATCGATTCAGTCTCGCACAAACCACCCCCATGTACTGTGCCCGTTGCAGCAATTCCACTTTCTAATAACTTTGTTTTCTGCTCGGTGTCATGACACACAAACAGAACGAGAAAGGAAGAAAAGACTGTGTGCATAGTGTATATATCGTGCTCTATGAACGGAGAACGGATACAGTGACATGTTCGATGGTTTCGGCGACTGTCGGGGCGATGCATTAAACGTAAAAGAATCAAATCGTTGTCGATAGAAACGTTTCTGACGATGATGCTTATCGATTCGACAGCCAGTCTTGAAGAGGCATTCTGTCGTTTGCACAGTTTTTTGTGAGGTGATCGAGTTTATTACATAAACTCGAGGTGTGACCAGCGGACGTGATATTTTGTTCGCTGTGTACGAAGAGTATTAGTTGTCGAATGGAGTTGAAAATTATTTGTACTATATCGTGACGTGTCTTTGTCATTGATCTTTTTCTTTCCTTTTTTCTTTCGTCCGCTTCTGTGTCTCTGACATTATAGATCTTTCGTCGAACGATTCACTGTCATGAGCTGAGTCGATTAAAATAGATCCTTCCAGCAAAACGTTCCATCATCGATTTGCCGTGTCCGACGAGCTCTCTCGAAGGGTTGCGTTTCGTTTTTCTTGGCCACGCTCGTTGGTACGCCCGATAAATTTAGCAAGCTGTGCGAAAGTTACAATCGAATGACTTTCACGGGATTAACAGTTAACTTTACGTGTTGGGAGATCTCGTGATCGTCGTGAAAGCAATTGGACATTCCAAACACGAGAAAGAAAAAAAAGGAAAAGAAAACGAAACGCAGTAAAGGAGCAGAAGGGTGGAGAAAATACCGTGCAAAACTAGAAGTTCGAGTTGGTTATCGAATATGAAACGTTCCAACCACGGCCACACGCATCCCTATTTGTCTTGACTACGAGTCGTGGCTGAGCAAAGGGAGTGCGCCTCTGCTTCTTGAGAGATGTCTTCGATATCAGCGCAAGGGGTCGTCGAAAGAGCCAGCGCCGAGTTGACCAAGAGAATCAACGGTCTGGGGCTGAGAGCATCTAAACATCATGGTTGGTAAATTACTGATCAACATTATTTTTGCTTTATTTGCTTTTTTTAAATGTATGACAGAAAAATGAATTAATTGTAAGCAAAAATATTGAAGAACTACTGAGCATTTAACCACGGTATTTCTTTCAACCGAAATTCTTAAGAAGATTTATTAACGTTGAATTTTTAGTATAATATCAAGAGATAAAAAAAATATAATCAGCAACAAAATATTCTTTTATGCTTTCAATTTGTAAAATTTAACAAGAGAAAATCATACATATCAACGTTTCTTCTAAATTAAACGTGACAATTATCGGGTTTCTAAGGCATTGAGAATAAATTGCTAAGCAATAAACTCAATCGAACAGAGACGATACTCTAATTACTTCGAGCACCTCGTAGCCCATTTTATCTTTCGTGCAAATGGCCCTCCAGAATAATTTAAAATCGATATGTAACTTGGGATCGCCGAGCTTTGACCTAACTTGAAAAAGTAACTCATAATTGTCGAAGTACAATCCAATTCTTTAAGAAAAGACTTTCGACAAAATATTATTACCAATTAATTTCTTTTCCCACTCCCTGAGGCTGATTTATTGTTTCATTGTGTTGGAATTTTCGTTGAAATCGTGGTAATCGACGATTTTTGATTCAGCCATTATTACGTAATCACGATGACAAATTGATTTCTGTTAAATCACAACCCCGAGTTTTTTTAGTGATGTTTCTTAATTCTGTATTATGCAACGTCACCCAGGTATTGGTTGATTGCCCGACGTTGTCCCAGCAATTCTCTTCCAGAATACTCGTTAAAACGACCACCAGGTGCTTTTAGTCGCAATCTGAACTGCAATGGAATCAATAGCATTCGTCCTCGTGCACGTGAAAACGTAGAAACTGACCATCTCATAATCTTTTGCCTTACGTTGCACTTTCTACTTGTTCGAAAATCTGGGAAAAGATATACGTGAGGAGAAGTGTTTGTCTTCAACTTCGTACGATTTTTGATGATGATCTCCTTTTATGAGTTTACAAGCAATCTTAATGTATCTTACAACTTTTAACGTTATATCCTTATGTTTATCTTATGCTTTTATCGCAGATAATTTTGAAACGCCTTCAGAACTTTAAACTTCGTTTTTATTGAATCTTATTTAGAAATTTTATTCTTTTTCATTTAAATTTCATTTTTGCGATACTCTACTTATACACAAGTCCATTGAGATTGTATGCCAGTATTAACTATTCGAGAAAAATCTGTAACATTTTCAAATTTGGAAAACTTTAGTCGTGTATTATTAAAGAATGTGGCAAAAATGTTGGATTTCATTATTAACTAAAATATTTAACTACAATCAGTTGCCCTGATTTTCGACTATTCACGCATGAATGCTAATTAAGTATTTCGTAAGTTCATAAGTTGAGAACACATCTGGCTAATTATCAATGAAAATTTATTTACTTTTTCTCTACTGAATGTAAATAAAATGCACCTAATATATTTCTTTATTTTACACACACATGTGCTGCAAGCTTACTCTTCAAAATAATTTCCAGAAATTAAAGAAGTTAACAATGATTAGCAAGGCTATCGTGCAAGAATGCTTTGGAAGTTAATTTAAAATTTTGTTAACTCCAATCTCTCTTAGACGCAACGTAATTTAGCACAAAATATACATACATTCTTAACACTAGTATTTTTCGTACTGATGTTTTTATTTCTGTCGATCATGTTATATTCGATATACTTATTCATTTTTTAAATGGCAATTTGATAAGATTTAACTTCTCCTCAGGTTCATCTGTACAAAAGAGTATTTATATCAAAATATAAAATAGATATATACAATGAATCACATTTAAATATTTGTCACAAGGAACTTTTATATATGCATTATATTATGCAAATTATTTTTTAAATTTCATTAGCACTGTAATAAGACTGATACAAACTGAAACCAAACTAAAGGAATAAATAGAAGTTACAAGACATTTACTGCAAACATACGTTTTATAAAAAATTAATAGGTATGTAGTATGGACACTCTTGAACATGCATGTAGATAATTCTATTTAAATGTTATAGCTTATAATAAGTAATTAACTGTTTCAGTATTTTTATGATTTTTGCAAAATATATATACATTTGTATTAAATATCTTGTAACTTTTATGTACACTTTCAGATTTGTTTCAAACTTTGCTAATCATAATGATTGGGCCTCGTTACAATGCTAACGAAATTATACAATATTTCGTATAACATGTTTATAAAACATTTATAAAAGATTCGAATGTACAATATTTAAGATATACTAAAGGGCTTCACAATATAATACCAGCGACAATAATACAAGCCATCGATGACCAAAGCATTGTGTGCTTGGAATGTGTCACCTGAATTCATTTCTACCACTGTTAATTATGGTTAATTATTACCGCGCATTGCACAAGTTGACAGGAGTAGGTCGGCGATTTAGAAACCGGAAATATCAGTGAATTGGCGATTTGTCGCGTTTGACGAACGAGCATCGGGTTTGTTTGAATTGAGAGACAAAAAGCCGTGTACGCATGCCGGTTCCCTCGCGACAGAAAGGCCACGACAGAGCAAGAGATTTATTTTAACACGTAAAATAGGCAATCACCGTGGCTGGATTGCCGCCAGAGCCTCTGTACGACATATAAAATCAAGGAGGATCGACCAGACTCCTCTTCTCGAACGATTAATCATTCCTGTGTCGTAGCACGATCGTTTCTCGTTTCTTCAAGGAGAGGCTCAAAAATATTGAATGAAACTTGAACTGCAAAATAATAAATTAATCGACTTCGGTCGAATCTCAATTTTCTTCTTTCATCTGCAAAGTTAAAATTATTAGGAATTACATTACACACGTGTAGAAGGATTACATTGAAATGTTGAGGTTAGGAATTTTTTTTATTGTATGCACGTCTACCTCTCGAATGAAACGAAGCCCTTCTTTTTTTTTACATTAATATAATACCGTCGTAGCTCTTCAAAATTTCATCTTCCACCTATATATATATTTAAAATATTTCATATACATATACGTTTATTTTCACGTTTCTCTTTTCTGCACCTCCTGTAACGTTTTATTCCATATACTATAGTTACCATTATTATACGTCATTGTATGAAACAGTAGTATCGTTATAATCCTGGCGTTCGTTATTAGAAAACTACGTTCACTTTTTAAATATGTTAATCTTAATTAACTCTAAAAAAACTGATTAAAGTCTCATTAATTCACAATTTAAAATCGAATTATTATCTCGAGGACAATAGAATCAACAGGCATAAAAAATTTTATATTTTCACGCAAAAACAAATATATTGTGTATGAACTCTCAAGGGACTGATCAATATTGATTATAAATTTGAAATGCACTCCACAACCTTGCTCTTGTTACAATGTAACGTTTTGCAATGAAGTCTATTTTAATCGCGAGTTAGAAGATTTTTCAACGGTGCGCTCGATCGATTCCTCTGATCTCGAATATTGGTAGACTCTCACTTCGAGTTACGTCACGTGACAGAATCGAATACGAGACAAATGTCTCGAATGAGAGTGTGGAACTACAGTTCAATCGTCGGTGGACGCGATCCGTGCGGGGAAAAAAGTGCTCGTCGTGCGATAAAGAGATAGAGACAGGAAATAGAGACGCGCGCAGAGCCAAATAGGACATACAGCTCAAAAATAAAACGAAAATAACTGCCGCATTTTCGCAACGACTTCACCATTGTAGAAATATCTTTGAAGACGTACCTGCCAGTCTTCGTTGCACGCACAGAACGTTCGAAAAATCGATTCTTCTATCGATTGATATACAGAGTGTCCCGCGACTCGCGCTCCACCGACCGGCAGATGATTCTACGTGTAGAAATGTGTCGAAAGAACGAAATTTGTCGAATATACTTGAATTTGGCTAATTCCAACCGTGACAAAAAAGAACAATTGACAGAAGGTTATTCTAAGGTGCGAAAATAAGTAAGGAACAAAATGGAATAAAATTTTTCTGTAACGTTCCGTTTTCGAAAAAATAGAGTTTAAAAATTTATCAAGTACACATGCATTTAAGATAATTTTTAATGAAACGTATTCAAAGTTTTATTTTCTCGAAAACGACGCCTTAAACAAAACTTTATTTTATGTCTTTTACTTATTTCTTCGCAGAATATTCTCATGTTGAGGATTTACACCTGTTCAGCGTGGAATTAGAATTCAGGTATAGTTGACAAATTTTAAAACTCGATTTTCTGAAAGAACAAAGGCTTCAATGAACGAATTTTACTCTTCCTTTTCGATACATTTTTACGTGTAGAATCATTTCCTAATCGGTTGACCACAAGTTGTAGGACACCCTGTAGAATTCTTTATCTATAACTATAATCATAAACGCTTTAATATTTTTTTTAAATTAAGACAAAAAGGAAATCTTTTATGTATAATATTTTATTTTTTAAATTTCTTTGATACAAAAAGAAATTACAAATTACTACTGAAAAATACTATTCAAAGAGTTGTTTGTTCATTGAAACTTATATTTCAGTTTGTTTCTTATGTTTTACTTCATGTCTTATTTATGTTTTGTTTATGTTTATTTGTGTTTTGTTTAGATCATGGTGATTGGTACGGAATCCTGATTCAAACGAGAAACATCACTGTAAATAATATATAATTGTGAATATCTTTAATAGAAAAGCAGAAATCATTTCAAATTATTTTGACAGAGAGATGGTCACAAATTAGTAATTTATAAATTGTTTCAAAATTACTGTCTAATATCAGTAAATTAAAAGGATTAGTAAACGAAGAGGATATTAAAACAAATAATGAGAGAATGCTAAAATAAAATTATACTCGAGATTATTTTTATAAAGTTCTTTGTAAATCAATGGTTATTGGTTTTATGTTAGTGAAAGGATAGTTCATTCTAAACTTGATTTACAAGCGAACATCTTGGACATTTACATCCATGAATAACGTAAGTTTCCAGCTGTGAACGAACATTCAATCACGAATGTTCACGATCGAGAAAGTTAAATATTATTTTCGAGAAAGAAGAGAAAGAGCTCTCTAAAATTTACTCGATATTATTCCAAATAATTACGGTATGTTCATAACGAAAGAGTCATCGAAAGATTATTAATAAATCATTGTGAATAATAAGCGAATAAAACGAATTAAGCATAGACGAAATAAAGAATGATGTTTAAATAAATCATGGGAATGTTTCAGGTGGGGGAAAGGCGAGCGTCATGGAACGCGTTACTCACGTGTTCTGCGGGAGTGGCGGGGTTCCATATACGAATTTGCAGAGCGCGAATAATGCGAACGCAACCCCGGAAAAGCCGAGCAGAAGCGTGCCAGCATCGATGAACAACATGCCATCGGCGAACAACAAGAGCTTGAGCAACGTCGGTACACCGAGCAGGGCAAGGATATCGAGAAATCGAGCAAAGAACGTGCCGTTGGCGAGCGGTGGAACAGGCGGATACGTTGCTCCTACCACGTGGAATCAGCTGATGCAAGACGATCATTTCCTCAGCGAATTCTTCCTCTACTTCACCTCCATCGAGAGGAGGATTTTGGCTCAGGTGCCAGCAAATCAAATAATCTTTATTAATCAAACTTACAACAGACCTGTTCTCATCTTTGTTCTTCCTTTCTTAATATGTTAACACGTTCCGTTTTCAAAGTGCAGTGATAACTTTATTTTTTTTTTTGACAGGAACGTTCGCTCGAAAGAGTTACGCTAGAATACGTAATCGAAAAGGAATAGCGCTTGCGCTGTATACCTGATACTTTGTCATTTTCTCTTCGAGGAAAGGATCGTGTAGCATATACGTATAAAATAGAAAATGATTTTTTATGCCAATCACAAGTTTGAAATATAATATTAGAAAAATATTATGAAAAATGTTAAACTTTATAATATTTTTTCACTAATTTTTAAGAAACTTAATTGAGAGAACTTATAGTAGAAATTCATTGACTTTCTATCTACTTATGATAATGTGAGCTAAGACTGAGAAAAATAGATTTTGAATGAGTAAATAATTGATAAAAAGTTACTCAGATATTGCGTAGAAAAATAATAGGCATTATAATGTTGCTCAACTCTGAAATTAATCCTCAGATACAAAAATGTTACTTTACACTCGTAATTTAATTTTATCTGATCTTTGTATATTATCTTTAACTGTATTCCATATACGTACTTACCGTAGTAAAGAATATTTTATTAGTATCGAAATTTTTAATTTTATCGTAAGATCAACTATAGCTTACAGAAAAACGGAACGTATTTAACGCCCGATTCTTGGCATTGATTCATCATGAAATTGAAGATAGTAAGGACGATTAGATAATAGTCGTCTTCTTGAACGTGCAAGATGATTCTCTTGCTCATAAAATAAATCACTTGTGATTGAGGAGAATCTTGTTGCAAGATGTTTTGTTAAACGAACATATTTGTTTAAAAGCGAACGTCAAGCTTGTTGGCTACCTGTGTCGTAGATCCATATATATACTGTACTAATTTAGAGTTAAAAGCACTGTTTGATTATAGATGTTGGTATTAAAAAATTTCTCATATTGGCCGTCCGCGAAAGATTAAATTGATATATGATGCATATGTTCTAGATCTTAACTCTCAGTTGGTTCTGATTGACCACCTATGATTGTTGAATCACAGTTGACTATTATAATTTTAACTGATTGATTAGGTTAAATTTTAAATCATTAATAAACTATAAATTTAATTTATATTTCATATCTTACTTGATAAAATTCGTTATGTCTTTAACGCATAAAATAGAGAATACGAAGTATTATTTACTTGAGAATTAAACAACTTTGTCCAAACTGTTGAAAATCAATTATATAATCTGAGTTAAGAATTAAAGATCCATATTGTAAAAGTATTTAAAAACAGTAAACATTAATTTTCCTCTCTGCTTGAAACAGTAAACTCAACAATAAGTATAAATTTATAAATAATACAGTTTATGTACAATATGCTTACTTAGAGATTCTAATATGTTACATTGGAGGAAGAATCCCTTAAGGATATAATTCAAGATATAAACAGATGTTTTTCTATTTACTTTGAAAGGCCTGCTAATATTGATTCAATGTTGATGCAATTTTTATATAAGATAATGTTCATAAACATTTTATTAAGCAGTCGTTACGAACATATGAAATCATCCTGGCAAAGTTTCCTGGAAAATTTTGTATAAGTAAAAATGAAAGTGGAAAATGTAACAACATTGAGATTCCATACCATAGTTCTTAATTTATTCTGTGGCAAATATTGACATCTGAAATTTTTGATCTTTATTATTACATGTGTTTGATGTTTATTCTCCAATGATATACGAAAATGTAACGACTCAATAACTTACAGGTATGCTTAAGATGGAGAGATATACTTTACGCACGACCTCGACTCTGGGTAGGCTTGGTGCCTGTGGTAAGGTGTCGCGAAGTGCGTGCCATGCCTTCTAGTTTGCGCACACGGCTTTACGCTTCCTTAGTAAGAAGAGGCTTTCATTCGTTGGTTCTTCTCGGCGCATCGGACGAGGATATCCCGGAACTGACGCACGGATTCCCGTTAGCGCAGAAAAATATTCACTCGCTGTCGCTTAGATGTTGCGCGATTACTGACAGGGGATTAGAAGCTCTTTTAGATCATTTACAAGTATGTCTACATATATTACTTTTCTTACTGCAAATCATTCAAATTCAAGAGTTAGAAACATTTCATTAGAAGAATTGACAGCTGCAAGAGATCTTTATTACTGCGTTGCGTGTAAAATGAAAATTTTTTTTTTATTCCAAACGTTCTATTTATGCCATGTTGAAAACCGGCAATTGAGAGTTAAAGCAATTTATGTAAAAAGTGCGTTAGGGATAGAGTTTTCGTTTCAGATCATCATTTTTTCCCAATTTCCGAGATCGAAGAATGAATTATTAGACCAGATATTTAAAAGGATGTAGAATATTATTATAAATATGTTGTTTTATATTTTCAGGCATTGTTCGAACTTGAATTAGCGGGTTGCAACGAGATAACGGAACCCGGACTGTGGACTTGTTTGACACCTAGAATAGTATCATTATCCTTGTCTGATTGTATCAACGTGGCCGATGAAGCTGTCGGTGCTGTCGCTCAATTGCTGCCAAGTCTCTACGAGTTCTCGTTACAAGCTTACCATGTAACCGACGCCGCCCTTGGATATTTCCATGCCACTCAAAGTAGCTGCCTTAGCATCCTCAGGCTGCAATCCTGCTGGGAACTTACTAATCATGGTGTAGTCAATATTGGTAAGAGATCTTTCATTTGAATTGCAACACATCTGTGAATAAGCGATACATTACCAACCATGCAATGCTTCCTGATAAAATATAAGATATCTGGTTCATAGATTGGAACAAAAATCAACTCGATTAATGGAAACAAATGCAAGACATAGAAGTTATGCAACATCTGTTTTTAAACTAATGAATCTTTGGAGGCGCGCAATAAAATCCTCTCCAAAGAATCTGTAGAGAATTTTCATTGAATGTTTAGTGATATGAAATTATAATAATATGTAGATAAAGCGCAATATTAATCAATTTTTAATCCTTTGATAAAATGACAAAGCCTGTCTTTTTGTCAGGCGAGACATACTCTGTATAATAAGAATATATACTTGCTAGTTAATCTTTGAGTTATGTCAGTTAATACAATGATACCTTCGTTGTATATATAAAATTCTAAAACATAATTCAAGATGTTAACGTCGCATAAAGCGAGACGGTTGCAGCAGCATTTTGCTAAGATTCAGGTGGAAATAATTTTCACAGACGATACTGTGAAATTAAGTCAGGTGGTTACATATATCAGGCTATTATAAATTTAGAATTAAGGAACACCGCTTTATTTAGCTTTCAAACTGTCAACAACAAGTCAGACTCATGCTCCTAGGTGAGTATACGTAGATAGTTCGAGGACAACGACCGATTGTTGTTATTTATACGATAGTTTTCATATTTCTCCATTAACAATGTAACGAGTCAACGAAAAAAATTAACAAATATTATAATTTCTCCTTTCTGTTCTGTTTTATCTTTTAGTACATTCCTTGCCCAATTTGACTGTCCTGTCGCTGTCCGGGTGCAGTAAAGTAACAGATGATGGCGTTGAATTAATAGCAGAAAATTTGTCCAGACTTCGATCGCTAGATCTGAGCTGGTGCTCGAGAATCACCGACGCGGCCCTAGAGTACATTGCCTGTGATCTGAATCATTTAGAGGAGCTTACATTGGACAGGTGAGAATGACCAATTGAAAAATAATCTGTGAAACTAACTATAAACAAGTTAAATACTCGAGATCTTATTCTCTTCTAAAGAACATAGCAAAATAACTTATATGGTGTTTTGTCAATTATTTTACAAAAGCACAATGTACAACAAGAAAGATTTCCATCATTTAAAAAAATATAGTCTATCACAATTCTACAAATATTTCAATTTCCGAAAATTGGGACTTAGTACAAAGAAAGATCTGAAATCTTCTGGGCTCTAGCATAAGAGATGAGGATAAAATATATTAAACAAAACATTCAATAATGCGAATCGATGGAGAACAAACGCTGATATTTAATGAGTTAACAGAAGAGGCTGCAAACGAAGAGGAATTTTCTTCTTTCTTTCAATTCTTTTTCTAAATTGTGTTAAGTGATATGATAAGCTTGGTGAATCCACATGACCCATTCATGTTCTAAACACTGAACGCGTTAACGAGCCTTCTATTTATGATCTACAATTACGTAATACACCTATGAATCAGCGATCGTTGACGCGTTCAGACGCCTAAGGAAACAGACTTACAATTTTCTTAAACAATCAATTGACTGACTGTATGAGATAATATATGTACTTGATTATCTCAAATATTTTCGACCTGCCAAAATATATTTTACATCTGTCAAAATTGTTAGACGAATGTCACATTTTTCGAGATAATCAATCAACATATTATAGCTGATATTAAGAAAAATTCAACGATAAATGAATGGAACGTGACTTTTGATTGATCTTGAAATAAAATAAAAATTTTACGCCAGAACAAGAAGTTGAGACACCCTCTGTACAAATAATACACCTCTCCGGGCGATGAAAATAGATTCAAGAATAAGTCCCTTGTAGCCAATATACATGGTGGCTTATTATCCCTAATATCTGTCACTTATAAGCGGAAGCTTTGCCATCGTAAGAGCCAAAGTCTAAAATATTGTAATAAATATAATATATATATATATATATA
>CAJDYZ010008606.1:26115-38444 GCA_903986555.1 Heterotrigona itama
TCGAGGGAAGGATAAGGGAAGAATTTAAATAAATTGTAACCGGTGCACAAAAGAAAGTGAAAAGGAGAAAGAGGAGGAGGAGAAGGAGCGGAAGGACGATCGAGATCTTAACGATCAATAAAACAGGCAAATGAATGAGCGGAATGCAGGCTGCTTTATTGATTAGAAGGGAGAAGCAACGGTTACGGGGGGGTAAGGTGGTGAACTTTAGAGAATTACCCTCCAACTTGGCCACCAGACTAATTCCGCCGCTTCCACGATATCCCCCACGATCATACGTTTATGGGGTAAGTATTAAAGTCATTTTAATATGCTGTATCATCAACAGTAAGCTATTGGCATCGAAGGGTAAACTACTGCTTCCCTAGCTAATTGTATGTGCATCAACTTTGTATAGTTCTTTTTTGGATCAAAACAATTGATATCATAGTTGTTGCTCATCCCTTTTTTACTTTTTCTTGTCATAAAGTAATTACTATGCACCAACTTAAAAATACCTATATTGCTGAATATAATCTAGAGAAATTGATGTGTATCAAAATTTCAAATATTTTGTATTATTACACACTGCTTAGTTTAAATTTTATACTAATATAAGTTATGATTTAAAAGCAAAAGTATCACAAATGATAGTGCGATTTTTCAATTCAAAAAAAAAAAAAAAAAAAAAAAAAAAAAGTATTCCTTGAAAGTGGAAAAGTTTTCTTAATACCAGGATTCACGATATTAATCTTCAGACTAATATAGTGCGAAAAATTGTAATTCTACAAAGTGCACTACTCGATACTCCACACCCGAAGGTCGACAACTGTTACTAATTATGTTTAATCAATTTTTTATTGTCAATTAAAATGCAATGATTGCAGTGTACTTGTGTAGACAAGTTCTACGATACATGTACGTATAAAATGTTTATCGGTTCCATTTATATATACAAATTTTTTCTATGTTCTATCTAGTACATGCATGCATGTTTTTATCTTATTTATGTGCTGAGTAACGAGGACAAAAATAATTGACTTTATCTAATGACATAGTAACGAATTCTAGATACTTGTTTCAAAGAACATGTTTTAAATGATAGAGAAAGATGCAATTTACATAATCATATTGATTTTAAGTTTTTGTGTTTATATATACATATATATGTAATACTTATGATGTTAGACTGTCATAATTTCATTACATTCAAATTGAATAGACATTGAAATGTTGAATTGTAGTTAAAGAACTTTTTAAAGATAATACCTGAACAAAGAATAATTTCAGTGTGGTGGAGGACCTGGCAAAGCAGCATGGCAAGGATGCAGCAGACCTTCTCCCCTTCCTTTATCTCCTATGTCACCTCATGGATGCCGCGGAGATGGCTACAAGACAAAGCAATGCGAGGCTCATCGACGATGGATGAAAAGGAACAGGGTAAACAAGCATTTGTAATAATCTAAAGAAAAAATTTTTGAGTTACATACAAAACGATTAATTCATTAATATTTATTAAACGTATTAACCTTATATTACCCTTATATATTGTTTTATTTATGTGTCATGTCAAAAATTATGATTATTCTATAGCTCTATCCCTTATTTTTAGATAAGAGATGCAAGTTATTGCTATGGAAGCAGTGGAGAAGATGACGAAGAAGATGGAAGCAGTAATGCAAACCGTCGTAGAGGTGAAGTCAGTGCGGCAGTGAATACCGTACTATATGCGGGGCTGGGAACTACAGCGCTCGGATTAGTTATATCGTTTGTCGGCACTGGAGAGAAAGGATTCCTCAGTCCAGAATTGAGGCTGGTGGGTCCTTCGCTACTGTGCGCCGGTTTACTGTGTTGTCTATTTCGGGTGCTGCTCTGCCTCTGTTTATGTCGTTGCGGTCAATGCCGCTGGCGGTTTTGTCACGTTGCTTCTGACAAGAAAGAAAAAGTGAGAAAAACGGAAGCTCGACCAGCTGGAACATTGCCTACCGCCTCACTTTTATCACCAGCGCATCAACAACACCAACAGCAGCAATCGGCCGTGTCCTCGAGTGTCGCTGCATCATCATCAACAAAAGCACACGAGCTCTTGCTCTCTCCTGCCCAATTACCAGAGTGAAGAAACACACCGTTACGAACATTTTCTACAAGATTCGGATTTCGTGAGAAATCTATACGCCGATTAACTGCCGGTTCTTGTCCAATATAGAAATATCTTATCTTCATTTGACCTGAACCGTTTTCGCAACAAAGGAAAATAACAACCATCACAGCCTAATTCTAGTTTAAATGCGAATTCTAGCGCTTAAAGATGATAGTTGAATAAACAATCGGCTATGTTTTTCTACCCCTACTGTGTTTGAAAAAGTAAAAAAAAAGACGAAAAAAAAAAAGTAATTACCAGTAATCTCTGTGAACTGCCTACTGGTTTTATTTCCTTTCGCATTTCACTTTTCTTTACAAGAAAGTTTTCCAAAGTTAAATTGTCTTTGTGTTGGAGATCTTTTAAGAACATACTCCAATGTTACAATAACAGATTAGCTTACCATCGTAAACCAATTTGACAGCCTTTTACAAAACGTAATT
This sequence comes from Heterotrigona itama, assembly GCA_903986555.1. Taxonomy (NCBI): domain Eukaryota; kingdom Metazoa; phylum Arthropoda; class Insecta; order Hymenoptera; family Apidae; genus Heterotrigona; species Heterotrigona itama. The sequence continues at coordinate 28,678 of CAJDYZ010008606.1, forward strand.
CTGCATGCAAAAGGTACTCGCATAGTTGAGGCTCGTTTTGTAAAGTTCACATTAAATAATATGTATTTAACATTATCTTAACACATGATAATCAGGAAAGTTGGAATTGCATTTGATCGGTAGACGTGTAACTGTATATAACGGGTGTATCGGATGTGGTGGCACTCGACGCAGTTGCAGCAATAGCAAATAACTGATCTTCGTATATGGTTCCTTGTGGCTCAGTTTTTCCATTGCCTGTTGCCGTACCACTATTTGGAGGATTATCTCCTTTCGTTGCTTCTCGGTACTTTTGTAGATATACTTTCAACGGTTCTACATAATTATCAAAACCAAGAGTCGTCATAGCGAACAAAATATCTTCACCATTGATAGTCTTGCGTTTCTCCATGTGACACCTGTCACTTGCCTCAGACGTTATAAAGGATATAAATTCAGATACGCATTCTTGAACACATTCGCGTGCATCTTTCGCTATTTTCCCTGCTTCTGGTATCGCTCTCTTCATAATTTTAGCAACATTCGCTATGGGAAGAAACCGGTCCTGTTCGCGAAGAGGTCCTCCACCACTGCCACCTCCAACTCCCTGCAAGGGATCACTGGCTCCATGATTCGAGTCGTCCGTATTTTCAGGATCATCTGAATAAAAGTACAAGTATAAGTTTTTACATATCAATACGTAGAATTTATACATACAGTAGCTCAGTAAAATAAAAATTGAAAGAAGTATATTTTTCTGTTAAAAATTTGGATTTTATGACGTTCAATGTTGAGTATAAATTTTCATTTGTGTTTTCATTATGTTTTCAAAACATAGTTAACCTACCTTCCATATCGTCAGATTGTACGCTAATATACGAGGCGGAAACACCACTACCTCCAAGGAACGCAGACGGGCCTAGAGGTCCGTCGTCGCCACTTTCACCACTGTTTTCCATCTCCAGTTTGATTTACGTTAAATACACTACACAATGACCTTACTTTCCTTAACCTTGTTTATAGCTTTGTTTTCACAGTACTTAATGTATTTTCGACATAGACAAGTTTTTACTAGATGTCAGTAACACATGTAGTATTTTAGTACAAGCATCTTCACGACGAACGAACATTATAATTGTAACTATTTCAAATTAAAAAAAAAATTTTCTATGTATAAATATATGTATTATATTATCTTTTTTTTTTACATAAAACGTTTCATTTATAGCTATTATGTATAATGAGATACAAAAAATAAATAGAAATAAACTAACCATTAAGGCAGATCCGTAAGTAATGTAAAGAATTAAAATGCCATGTACAAAGGGAATTATTGTTTGAAATTCAATAAATTGGCGAAAAAGAATTGTATAGCTAGTTTTAATGTTACAGCTCACTACAAAGGAGAGATTTTAATTTTTAAGATCATGATTGATCTGATCATGAAAAAAAATTGTTCAATGATGGAAAAACTTCTCTTTGGCAAAATGTTTGAATTTTTACAATTTTTGAGAAGAAAAGTAAGTAATATAAAGACTTTTTACTTTAATACTTGCTGCATGATGTAAAAATAAATATCTTTGAACGAAACAAATTCAAGATTGTTAAAATGGAGACAAATTCAAGATTGTTAAAATGGAGACTCTTTATAATAAAATTAATTGTTCTACAACTTTTTTTAACGAAATTATAACGAGTTTAAGCTATCGATAATTTTTCGAGTGTATGAATATTTTCGTTCCTTTTTAAGAATTCCTCATGAATTTTGTGTGTTTGATTTAGACCAGAATTTTTTACTTTTTATTCCCAGTTAATTTCGTACGAAATGCGCGCGTGGGTTCAAATTGGATTTAAATTAAAAATTACTGTGTCAACGATGAAATAAGCAATATCACAGACGAGGTATATTCAAATGTTCCATGTTTCAAGTAAATAATCTTGTTTAATTTATCTAAATTCATTCAAATAATTAACTTAATAAATTATTTAATGAACACAATTTCAAAATTGCACATTTTATTACTTTAAAAGACTCAGTAGTACGAATAAGAGATTTATTATTTGAAAACACCAAATTCTATGACGAATTTAAAAATTCGCGCCAGAAATATTAGAACGGATTTGTGACTACATTCGTAGCATATGAAGGCGGATATGCAATTCTCATAAATGTTTCGAATAGAACAATATTAATCACAGTTTTGTTGTGTGTGTATAAATGTGCAGCAAGTAGTTTATTTAAAGTTGTTGATATGGCTATGTCTAGTATTTTATTAATGCGAAAAGGTCTTTCAATAAATGGTAAGGAAGTTTTTTTGTATTTGCAACATATGCCAATCACAATTCATACGTACATCATTTTTATCTTGACGTTTGTTGCCAAAATTTTGAATTAGATTATACAATTTTTATGAAAAATATTAGAAGAATTGTGCAATACGCGTGATGGTTGCATTTGTTTACGTAATTTTGTTACTATATGTTTTTCATTGAAGTGTATTACGTATTTGTTTATAGTATAGTACGAATACATAAGCAAAGTGTAATGTTTCCTAGTATTACTACAGTTCAATTTCATTTTGTACATCTTCAAATAATGCTATGATTTTCTGTGTTCATTAATCCTTTGTTCATTCATGAAGATTGAAATGTTGAATGTGTTAAGAAAGGAGGTTATGTTTGAATTCTATTTTATGAATGTATTTACATGATAAGTTATAAAAAAAAAAAATGATAGAACATCAGGAAGGCCTTGCAAAGAAATTCATTAAAGAATTAACGGACAATTTAAAAGGAAAGAGATTTAAAGAAGTCCTAAGCTTTTTTGAAAATAACAATTATGATGAGATCATAAGAGAATCCTCGTGGGATATTGTATCAACAGTATCGTCTTACGTTACTACAGAAAATTTGAAATGCAATGGAGACTTGGTTGAATGTTGTACAGCAATATTAAATACTATAGTAGAAAAATGTAATCCTTCCGAAACGGTGTTAGAACTATTGGAGCAAGTGGAAGATCCAGAAGACGATATAAAATTTTCTATAATTTTAAGTGTACTTAGCAAATGTCTTTCTAAAATGGACAAAAAGATGAGAGCCATAGAATGGTGTATCAGTACGCTAAGATCTTATATTGAAAGTCTACCAATACCAGAGAAAGATTCTCAAGATAATATTGTCATTATAAATAAAATAAAAAATGTTTATAATGCAGTTATATTATTTTTAGAACCATTAATAAATGAATCAAGATTAGAAAATGCAGGGAAATGTACTATATTAAGAGATTATCTTGCTAGCATTTTAATCTTTCTCATGGGAAAACCATTGTTTTATTTTCAAGAAGCAGAACTAGAATCATGTTTAAATCAATCATTACCTGAGAAAATTGTAATACTTGTAAGTCATGTAACTGGTGACTTGCTTTCATTTTTAAACATTGCAAGTACAAGAAGTAGGGAAAACAAATCCAAGAAGAAGAATATAGATGAGGAGAATATTGATCTAAAAGTAACACTTTTTGAATTGGACGAGAACATATCAGATTTGGCATATGCTAATTTCTACTTTTATGTTATAACAAAACTGCATCTGTGGGAAAAAGTACCACAGATATATGATTGGCAATATATCTTTGAGACAAGCATATATCTTATTGTTAAATTACTACAAGAACAAGAAAGCATTGCTAAAGGTTTAAATCTTTTGGAACATCTTTTGATAAGATTAACAAGACATTCTTTAACATTACAATCATTACAGTTGAATATATACTTTGAATTATTCAATGCACTTGTGAAAGTAATGATTTATTCCAATAGCGTTCAAGAAAGAAAAAAAGCTTTGAATTTATTTCAAAACTATATTGAAATATTTGACATACAAGCTAGATACTCTATTATTTTGTATTTATATCAAACTAGCGAACATTCAGGTTTACTGAGTTTAACTACTGGAATATTTAAAACTTCTATCATTGAATGTCTTCAAGCATCACCTCCTGTACCATATTTTTTTGGTAATAATCTAGAAATTTTAATTAACCTAGCTTGTAAATTACCCCATGGTAGTGCATCAGATTTAGTGGAATTATCTGACGAAATAATCACAAGCTTGAATCTGTTAAGATTTTTATTTATAAGGGATGAGGGAAATCAAACTGGTATTTGGAACTTAGTAGATAAACTTCAACATGAGTATTTAAAACCACTGAGAGAAGGAATAGATCTCTGTAAGGCGCATTGGAAAGTAAAAATAAAAGATTTGGAAGAGCAAAAGAAAACATATAAAATATTTGAAAATATAGAACTAGAAAAAAGTGATGCTGAGATAACATTAACCGTCGGTGATGAAAAATTACCAGCAATGCCAATTCCAGAAAAGATTACATTTTGTTATCAAGCAATAAATGGTCTCGATGTGATGGAAAGTGTTTTGATTAGAGTCAATGAATGTATTGCTAATAATTCTTTCAGACAAAATACCAATAAAACAGTATCTTCAGAATAAAAACTGTACATTTATGTAATGTATATAATTCACTGTTGAATAAAATCATTCCTCATTTATATTTCATGTATTTTGATTATATCCTACTATTTATTATTGATAATCACATTTTTTTGAATAAAGAAAAAAAACTAAAAACAAATTTTAATTTTAATAGGTTTTAGACGTTTATGGACTTGTAGAGTTTTACTCACAAATCAACTCGAAAATGATCAACAGCAATCAAGTCAAGAACACGATGGTAAAGAAAACGATGAGGAATATGAGAAGAACATCAAAATGAAAATTCTTGCTGCATCTTTAAAATATGTTCATGATCTTGGATGGAGCCAGCAAGCCATCAGTGCTGGTAATTTGTAATAATTTTTAAGTAGATGAGTCAAGATCAATCATTTGTGTGAGTGAATAAATATATTTTCACTGTATTATAGACGTAATATATTAATTAGTTGCTTTCAATTTTAATTTAAAAATAAAACTTTCATATTGTTAATATATAAAATAGACAAATAAAAATATTTAATGAAAAGTTATGTACCCAAGGTGCTGAATCTATTGGATACCCTGGGATAATTCATGGATTATTCCCTAATCGAGGAGCAGATTTGGTTCATTACTTCTACTTAACGTGCAACAAAGAATTGAATAAAATACTTGAGGAACAAGCTCTTGCTGTTGAACAGAGTCCTACTAAAAAGAAAAAAACATTAGAATTACAAGTACGCGATGCTGTTGAGACAAGATTGAGAATGGTGATCCCATATAAAAAAACATGGCCACAAGCTTTAGCCCTTATGGCTTTACCACCTAATGTACCATTGTCATTAGCTAATTTACTTACTTTAGTGGACGATATTTGCTATTATGCTGGCGACAAATCAGTTGACGTAAGAATGATAAATATATTTTTATACAGTATATAAAAATAAATTTACAATTTATTAATAAGTTAGTAAGTTATATTAAAATTTTTTTTGAACCAGATAAACTGGTACACTAGAAGGATAGTATTAGCAGGTATTTATAAAACCACTGAATTGTATATGTTACAAGATAATAGTGAAGATCATCAGAAAACTTGGAATTTCTTGGAAAGACGAATAAAAGATGCAACACAAATTCATACAATTCTAACAACAACTTCTGATATGGCATTACCAGATTTAAATCGTGCTACTGAAACAGCGTATGCTGCTTTTGTTACAGTAAGTTTTTTTAAAGTTTAAATTGTTTTGTAAAATACTTAAACTATATATTTTCATTTCCAATAGGCACGCAATATACTTGGACTGAATTGGAATAGATAGGAAAAAAATAAAAATCAATGTGTAGATCACTAAATAGAGGGAAGTATGAAACATTTTTTTGTGAATTTATTTGTTACAAATGAAAGCGTAAATAGTTTATACAATAGTATTCAAGTAATAATAATAATATTTAAGAAAGAATAACATTAAGACCAATTAACAAATGGCTAATTTATTTTAGTATTATATTTTAACAAAATCTGTACATTTGAGGTCAAATTTAATAAATGTTATTTATTTTATGCATATAAATGTATAAACTGTTAGAAATATAGATTTAACAATTACCCTGCAATATTATCATGATTAATGTAATATAATTTTCTGTTTCATATAAAATTATGTTACATCTCTCATATTAAACAAGAGATCAACTTCTGTTCTTACTATTGAATTGAGCAGGAGATTATTTTTATTATGAAGAATGTATTTACAAAGAGAAACGAAGATACACACCACACAGCCAAGTAACTCACAAGTCAACTTCAAATCAGTTGAAAGATATAACGTATTTCATAGAAAAGAGAAAATAGTATATCTTTCAACTTGTATCAATTTTTATAAAATTGAAGATATCTCACAATCTTAACAATGAGCATTTTAATTCTTATTAAAAGACACTTGTATCTAATCGTGCCTCGCGAAAATTTTTTCAAAAGAAGCTATTGCTATACAATGTAAAGCACTGAATTTTTCCAAAGACCAATTAATAATTAATAATGCGCTTCTTCAATATAACCTTTGATAGTTTTCGGTAAAGGCAGTTTATGAATATTGTCTAATCTTGTATATTGACGTATGACAAAACGACAAAGATATTGTAAACTTCGGACTTGAGTAAACCTACTTACTGGCTTTGTTAATCTAACTGGAAAAGACGGATGACCAGGATACTTAGGTCGTGAGTAACAAAAGACACCTGATTGGCTAAAATTCATTGAATAGTTAATTAAATCAGCCACCGAACTAAACCCTTCGCTTTCACTTTGGTTGCACAAAGAAAATAAACCGCCAGTATGTTCCATACGAGCATGAAGTAGTTTGCCAGATGATTTAAAGCTAAGTGTCAGGACATATCTATAGAAAAATAAACATTAAGAATATATAATACGAGTTGTATTTTTAATATTTCTAACAAAAAGAGAAGTAAAAGGGAAAAAAAAACAAACCTATCGTCTGAGGAGTCCCTAACTAAGAATGCACCATCTGGTTCAGATAGAAGTTTAGCATCAGCTTCGTTTCCTGATATTGGTCCCCAATACCATCCATAGTTACTTAATTTCAGCAATTCCTCTGTAAGACTTGCTTTTATTTTATTATCGTTACTTCTATTAATCTCTGTATTTTCATTAGTTCTTTCAATTTGATGTTTTATTACATTATTTTCTATTGTTGATCTAGATCCTGACTCATTATCTGAGGACTGGTATATATTAGAAACATTTTCCTGATTAACATCTGTGTTGAACTTATTAATAATTTGTGTGTTAATTGTGTCTAGTTTCTCTTCGGTGTTACTACAGCTACTTATGGTTCTATTTAAACTTTGTGAAATATATTTGCTCCGAGATACATTCAGAGCCAAGATTTCACTGCTATACTGATCATCGCAATTCTTATCGGTCTTTTTGTATTTTGACTCGAACACGTTATTGTCTCTCACAGAAATCGTAGATGCATCCTTTTGAATCATCAGATCATAGTTTGTTTCATTTTGTATGCCAGACGCTTCAACCTCCTTTGTCTGCAAGAAACAAAGATCTTTCTACACAACGAAACAAAGATCTTTTCCATGAAACATTTTATACACTTACCTTTCGCTTGGATTTGTGCGTCAACTTCTTCACCTGAATATGTCTTTTGATGTTCTTGAAGAAGTCGAACGACGTTCTAGTGGCGAGATTATTCCTCGCTTTACTCTCGACGATTTTAACTTCTGTCAGATCCTCTTTTTTCCTTTGATATCCTTGCTTCTTCGATGCGTTCTCACGTCGTGAATCGCGCCACCAAAGAAAATCAAATGTCCTGCCGTTCAACTTGCGCGGCCTCCAATTTCCTTTCGGCGTTCTCGCCACAGATGCTGGTGCAATCGTGACGAACTCCTCTGACGTTTGATTTATCATATTCAAATACCGTACAACACTTCAAACTGGCTCCAAATCGAAGGAAGGGCTCGCTCCCGTTATCTTATCGAAAATTATTTCAGACGCCATCTATTTCTTAACTCTTTTTCTCTTCTCACGATAATAAACTTCCCTCCTCGAAATCTCGCCGAGGAACTCCCGTTTGACAATCGTTCTCCGATATTATTCTCGCGTCAACGCGAGACAAATGCAGTTAACCCGAGACTGTTGCTTTTGTGTAGTTTCGCAAATTTCCTCCAAATTATTCCCTACCGTCTGGAAAAGATATGTTTCTCCACTAACTTCACCGAAAAAATTCCTATCCGTCCGTGCAGTTCTCGGTTAGAGTATCACTTAAACCTTTGAACTTAACAGAATTAATTTGTTTTTAGTGTAAAAAAGCTGACTATAATCTATTCCGCAAGTCGAGTTAGGAAAAGTGAATTACACCGTGTGAATAAATCTTTTGACAAAATACAATCAAAATCGTGATCGTGAAATTATGATGCAGAAAGTGAAGTTTTTTTAATTTTTTATTTTTTAAAAGTATCTGACTCAAATTAAATAAATATATTATGTTTTTTAACAATGATACGAATTATTCTTAAAAACTATAGATTGTTAGTAAGTAGACTAGTAACTAGAATACCACGTGATCAATAGTATTTATTTCCCTTGATTTGACTCGTTGAACAGAGTTGAACAGAGAACAATTATTGGTTGATTTAACAACATACATTTTATTTTATTACAAATGTAGTTTGTTTCAAATGCATTCTTCTAAAGTAGGACATAAAATTCATTGAGACTAAAAGGAAAAAATAGTTTTGTTATTGTTATGTGTTATTTAACCTCAAATGTGTTGCTCTTGATAGTTAAGTAGATTACACGTATAAACAAAGAATAATTTTTCTTCTATCGTTAAATGTTAAACACTGACTATTAAATATTTAAAAAAATGAGCGACTCCGAAGATGAAAATTATGTTACTTTTGGAGTTCCTCTTGAACCAATAGATGAAGGTAAATAAAGAAAAATATTAGGAAATGTAACTATAAAAATGATATATTTTTATTTGTACACTTTACAGATAATGTACCAAGGAAGAAACCAATGACAATTGAAGATCAATATGCATATGATGCACAAGGTAGACGAAGATTTCATGGTGCATTTACAGGTGGTTTCTCTGCTGGATATTTTAATACTGTTGGTACAAGAGATGGCTGGAGACCTCAACAATTTAAGTCGTCAAGAAGTAGTAAAGCAGGAAGTATTACTCAGCGTCCGGAAGATTTTATGGATGAGGAAGATACAAGTGAGTTCGGAATTGCACCAACTGGTATTCGGGCTAGTGAAAATTACGTAAATTCTGGTCAAAGAGGTACAAAACGTGAAAGAATTACTCGTGACAACAACAATCCTATTCCTGGTACTCCAGTTTTAAAGGATCTTTTGAAACCTGTGAAGTATGTATTTATATAAAAATTGAAATTGAATAATTTTAACTTTAGATCAGTGTCAATAATAGTAAATGTTTGATATAATAGAGAAACAGTTGGTATTATGTTATTAAAAAAAATGGGATGGAGACCAGGTCAAGGTGTAGGATCAAGACTTACGAAAAAGCAGAAAGCTAAAATTAAAAGAAGAAACGAAAGGATGAAAGATATGGAGCAAGGATCTAGAAAGCCAAACTTAGAAAATAGCTCTGAAGATTCAGAGGATGACTATGAGAATGTCACGTTTGCACCTGATGACTACGAACCATTTAGGTAAATTGAAAATGTTGTGTATATAATTTTGATAAGCAAAGATATGTTATCTTCAATTTTTTTTTTTTTTT
>CAJDYZ010008606.1:54141-68951 GCA_903986555.1 Heterotrigona itama
AAAGTAGTGTAAAAAGAATTTGTTTTCCATTCACACAAAATCATAATTAACACTTTGCTGTCGAGCTATTTTCCGCGCGTTTCACATCTGCAGCGAGGAAACCCGAGCAAATTAATTAAAGTAGATATAACATATAAGATAATTTATGAATGATACTGTAAGTCTCCCGCTGTCGAGCGTCGAGAGTATACTTTGGACTGTAATTTCAGTCTCTCAACAGAAAAATGTTAATGTAAGTATGAAACAGCGACTCGGGACGACAAAACATGACGCATGGATCCTGATAAAATTCATCGTACCAACGTAAACGAGCGAAAAATGGAGAAAGTTGGTAATCGAAAATCTCGACGATTTCCGACAGAGGCATATCTCGTACGAGCGTCACATGGGCCGCAATATACGTGTCTCGGCGTGTCTTTCAAGATTCTAACGTGTAAACGGCTTGTTCAACGAACAATCGATACCGACGAAAGTAGAGTTTACCTAAAAAATGAAACCTTGAATTAATAAGGCTTATAAACGAATTGGGATGTTTCGCAAGCGGAGAAGTCGAGAGTTGAAGCGAGGCGAGGCGAGACGAGGCTTTGGCTTTCGACGGATCGTCGAAATATTTGGCAATGGATAAATGAAATTCAGCTCGGAACACGGCTTTATAGATAGTTATAACTGTGTGCTTCGGAAACCTTGGAAACTGTACACGGCTCTAAATTCTCTGTTATCCATCGATGGCAATATTTTCAGATTACTAGGATCTGAAACTTGTCGAGGAAACTAGAAACTAGAAACTAGTTTTTTTCTTCGTTAATCAATACATTTCAATGCGTTTCAAAAAAAAATCGCAAAGTGAGCAAAGTGCAAGATGTAGGTAATGTAAAGAAACATTGAATTGTTGAAAAAATTCATATTCTATATCTTGATAAAATTCTAAGAAAATTATTTACTACGTACTTTACTAAATGCCACTTTTAATTAGATGTGTATCGCACAAAATGTTCTTCGAAAAAAGAAATTTATTGTTAGAGAAACAAAAAATTAGCAAAAATATTTCATTTTCTGGGCCTATTTTCTAGACGAATGCGTTTGAAAGAGACAGGCTTTCAAGGAAAAAATGATGACAAAAGTGTTTAATAAACAATGAAAAGTTATCAAAACAGATAACATAATGGAAAACCAACTTGAAACCAATTGAAATGAAAACATATCACGAACGTCTTTTCACATATCTAACGGATCTTTAGATCATAAACAAGTTGATCACTGTAAAAAATGATTCGATCATTGATAATAATCGCGAATTTCCCTGGATTTGAATGCGAATTCTAGTACGAAATTGAATGCGAATTACAATATTAATTTGAGTCTGATCTAATTGATGCATCGTATCATGAAAAATTAATTTATAACCGTTGCGTTGTCAGACTACGTTAACCTTCTCTTGAGAACGTGTCGCTTCATATTTCCCAGGAATTCGCCAACTGCGTTTTAACGCAGAGGAAATAATTGTTTGTACCTTGCAAATATATAAAAGCATATCCAGCCACTCTGACTCAAACTTGGTAAAAAATGCTCGCCTCTCCAATGTGGACAATCGAGTACACGAGAGAAGGAAAAATTTTTTTCCAACTTGGCTCGATCTTACGCAATTCCATATCGATCGCGTACTTACTTGATCGACGTTCAGCCAAATACAGCCAGCGGGTGCGATTAAATTTGTCGCAGGCGTCGTTAAGAATACTCGAGCCCTCTGTTCACGAGCGAACCTTCCATTTCGAGGATACGACATAAGGGAAGTGCCTGCTAGTTCTCTAAACGAGTGAAATCAGCCAGCAGCAGCGCATAATACGTGAAATAATCGACGTCTAATCTAATCACTAGGAGTAACGAATGCACTTGTTCAAAGTGTCTCTTAAATTTCGCGGTACGTTTTACATGTTTCGATTGTTTTTCACTCGTACACTTTTTTTTTCTTTTTTCTTCCCCTCTCTCTCTCTCTCTCTCTCTCTATAGATAAGTACTTGCGACGATCACACGTCGACAGACGTCACTAATACCACTGACACGGTGCTGCTATTACAGGGGTTAGGCCCTAACTCGCCTCAGACCTGCACGTATATGATCTGGACCGATGCCAAAATGTATATTTATCTCTAGCTATAAATATAGTGCGCTCTACAGGTATTTCGTGCACACGTACGCGGGCACGCAGAGTTAGAGATAAGTGCGACATCACTAATTGTAAGAGTGATGATCCCATCTGACCAGTAAACAAAAAAAAGGATTCCCATAAACCGGATTCTCTTGCACAATTACAAATTAAACTTTACACTCTTTCGCGAGAGTTACGGACGTAGTAATTTATGTTAATTTATTTCTGTTCTGATTGTTTATAATTTCTAGCTTTAAAAATGAATTATTCAATGCATGATAATGCATAAATTCTTAATACGATGCATTTTAATATTTCATTACTTAAAATGCTGATACATTTCCACAACGAGAAAAATATTAGGGTAAAATAATTTCAACAAAGTAATCTTTATATTTTCGTAGTCATTAAGCGAACCAATTAATTTTATATACGATAGATTTCATGAAACATGACTATTTGATATAAGACTGTAAAAAAGAAGTAATTTTAGTTTGTTAGATATTTTTATGTTTATCACTTTAAATTGTGTTAAATTATGCATGATGGACTACACTTTCAAATTTATTTTCATTTATTACATTTTTTACGAATATAAATTTGAATTGCTTATGATAATATGTGATTTTTCATTTAAAAACTGATTACATGTAAATATAGATGAGATATGTAATATACCTACTTATATCTAAGTAGGTAACATTCCACATTTGTGAAGTAATTTCCATTACTTTTCAATAAAAAATCGTTTTCGTACAAAATAGAATAAACGAATCTAGAAACAAAGAGGAAATCATTATCGCAGTTCATGGAGTTAAGGAACAAGAATATCATTTTGATAAAATATATTATAATTTATTCGTTCAATTTATTTTATAATAAAAAAATAAGTGTTATTAACAAAATTAAAAACCCAGCACCCCATAAATTCTGTACGTCATTTTATATTTATCAGTATATTTTCTGTTTCTGAATTTATGTTATTATTCGTCTAATAATGTTTTCTATCATTTATAAGAAATAGTATAAAAATAGCAATAGTATAAAAATGCATTTTCTATCAATTTATATAACAATAGAAATGTTTTTGAGTAAAAAAAGAATACAATACAACAAGATATAATAATATGGTCTTATAGATATGTAATAATTAATATTTATTTGTAACACAACGAATCCGAACGAAATAAACGTGGCTTAGGCTCAACATAAATATTTCGGAGAAATAATCGTGAATTACTTTGGACTATGAATTGGATTAAAAGCTTGATAAGGTAGATAAAAAATATTTTGTACTTATCGAGTAAAAAAATTATTGATTATTATTTTTTTGTGATTTATTTATTCACTTTTTTTTATTAAATATAATTTTTTTAAAATGAGATAACATTTATAAAAATATAATTTAAAACGAAATAGTAACTAGTGATATATCTCATATAAAAATTTTTTTCTTTTTATCATGCAATCAAACGATATCATCTTTTAAATCATTCAATTTTGTGTATACATACACAACAACAATTAAGAAATATATATATACACACACATATATATATATATTAAATTATATGATTCTAGTGGAATGAGTGTGCATACTTTGAATAAGTATCCCTTTAGATTACGGTAATAATTTGATTGCAACATACGTGTTAATTACGTAATAATTTTTTAATTCCTGGAATCACATTTATATCATATTCGATATCGAAATACCGTTTTCATTCATTGAAAGACTTAAAGATCTTTGCTCTTTATAATCTAGAACGAAGGAGTTCGATCTTTTTGCCGGCGCGTTTTTGTAACTCAATTAATTTCATTGCCATTCCTATATTACCTTGGATCTTAATTTTTCCTTGGAAAAATGCTTTTTGTGGATGTAATTTGCCAGAAATAAAATCGACTATGTCCGTGTCGCTTATCACGATTACAACGTCGGTTTTAGTCTTTCCATTATATTCTACTTTTCCTTTCCCTATTTTAGTATCTACGACCCAATAGGCTTCGGCACCTCCTGGACCATTAATTATTTTAAATCCGAACACTCCACGAACTTTTTCAATCAAATTTTCTTCATCCTCTTGCATTGCGATCTCTAATAACTTAAACAACGGAGTCGCCTTGAACTGATCAACATCAGAGGATGCACTTAGATTTTTCTTAATTACAAACGATTGAGGGAACCCCATACGATATAGAGCAACAACAACTGCTCCACCTAACCCTATATTATGTTGTAGAGCAAGTTTCGCGTTTGGCACTTGCCGTTTATCAGCCTTTCCTCGAAGTTGCCAACAAAGTTCAGCACACTGAGCCAATCCTGTTGCTCCTAAAGGATGTCCCTTTGAGATCAAACCACCACTAGGATTTATTACATACTTCCCCCCGTATGTATTGTCTCCGGCATCAACTAACTTTCCACCATGTCCTGGAGGACAAAGCCCCAATGCTTCATAAGTAAGAAGTTCATTAGTAGAAAAACAATCATGCAATTCTATAACATCCACATCAGATGGTTTATAAGGAGTTTGAGTGAACATCTTTTCAGCAGCATATTTCGTCATATCATAACTACAAGATAGACAAATAATAATGTTATTTGTTTCTCTTAATGTTGCATTAGATCAAGATATAAACTTGCATACCCGACGAGTTTAATACAGCTCTTCTCTGCGAATGTTGAAGCTGGATCTGTGGCCATTTCCATCGCTACAATTTCTACTGCTTGAGATTCAAGTCTATGTTTATGAACAAAATCTTCATTAGCCAAAACCGCAGCTGCTGAACCATCGGATGTTGGGCAACATTGAAGTTTGGTAAGCGGTCCGAATACTTTTGGAGATTTCATTATCTGCTCCAACGTGTATTTCTCTTGGAATTGTGAGTACGGATTGTTTAGAGAGTGTAAATGATTCTTGTAAGCAATTTTTGCAAAGTGCTCAATTTTGGTACCGTATTTTTTCATGTGTTCAAGTCCAGCATTTCCAAACATTTGGGCAGTGACTGGACTCTCATTTATGCCTAAGAATAAAAATATAAATCAGCAATAGAGAAAGAATAAAATCTGCGGAATACAGATTTTTTTATACAACAAATAGCTCATTAATAATTTGTAATGATTTACCAGCAATATTGGCCATGAGTTCTACATGTTTGTCCATTGGATTAGTACGATCTAAGAATTTAGACATTAGAGAACCTTTCTCCATTTTCTCAAAACCAAGGGCCAACGTGCAATCAGTAGAACCAGTCTCGATTATTTGTTTAGCCATTATTAAAGCCGTTGAACCAGTGGCACAGTTATTATTTACATTATATATAGGACAGCCAGTAAGACCAGCTTGATATAGCGCTCGTTGTCCACAGGTGGAATCCCCGTAAACGTATCCTACACAGGCTGCTTTCACCTCGTTATAAGAGACCTTTGCATCCTGCAAAGCTTTCGTAACTGCTTCTTTCGCCATATCCGGATAGTCGAAATCATCCCGTTTACCCGGTTTCTCGAATTTTGTCATACCGACGCCAATAACATAAACTTTCGTTCTTGGTGACATTTCGGAATGCTTTTCAAAAATAAAACAGACAAAACCTGGAATTCCAATAAGAAATAATAAGCTTATCACTCACAGTTACAGCTGCTTAAAACTGATATCGCTTGCTAATCTTTATATTAATCTCTGAACTTTATTCCTAACTTTTAATTATCTAATCACGAAAAAGTAAGGGAAATAAAAACAAATTACCGACACAACTGCTTTACACGTACGTCAACTACACTCAACTGCCAAGTGGTGAATGATTACAAATAAGTTTAGTCGTATCGAAGAGGAGAGAAGGGTAAAAGCAGTACCTCCCACTCTGTTACCATTGTGCAACGCTGTGCAGTGTGAAACATTTAACCAATACGTGCTTACTTTTACGACTGCATTGGATCCATCAGAAATGACCAACCAGATTTACATTCCTTTTAGAAAACCTTTTCCTACCTCTGAAACTCATCGTCAGTACTTAAGTTACAAACTTTCAACTTGAGATGTCGCTTCGTAAGTGTCATCGAGTTCTTTTTTTTTATGTATATACAGTTAATTTGCAAATAGAGCTTGCGATTCAAATCGAATTGAAATCATTAATCCAACTGACAACAAATTTAAAATAAACTCAGAATTAAGATGATCTGTGTTCGATAATCAATTTCAAATCTAAAAAAAGATAGATACTTTTAAATATCAAACATTTTCAGATATTATTCATGAATAAATTAAGATAATGGAATGAATAAAACTGGTATTTAAAAATATTTTTAATTTTATCCATTTTCGTATTTTATCGGCTAGCTTAGATTTTGTTCGAATCAGAGGTCGTTATAATATTATTGAAATGCAACGTAAAAGAAGATTGTAAATACTCGTTTATTATTCGTCACGAAACGATTGAACAATGTAAACTATTAGTTGGAAAACGTATTACAAAGTACGCAAAGATAAAAAAACAAATTCTAACGTGGACATCCTTGCGAGAGAATGCTCTTCGTGAATTTAACCTCGAACTATACTGGGTAATACCGAAATTGTAATCGAAAGGAACATGATTCCTTACATAAAAGTTACTAATACGAAATAAAATTCACTTGGCAATAATATAATAAAATAAGATGACAATAATATAAAACTGCGTTTCTTTTTGGAAACAAATTCATAAATTCGTAACTCCAAATAACCTAAATTTAAATATGATCTTCATTTAATTAATTCGGTTCGCTACTATTTCTCTCTCGTTTTCTCATGATTAACAAGTAATGTTAATCATGATCTGATATATATACACACGAATCACAATTTGATAAATAATAAATATGGTAAGAGTTTTAATAATTTATAATTTTCATAGTTAAAAATAAATCCTAAAGCTACAGCATTTGATATCGTAGATGCAAATTGCAGATGAGTTAAGAAAGTATAAGCCATATAATATTGCTTTTGCGATTTAAAGTTGTAACATCGAACGCGATGTTCCTAAATTATTAAAATTAATACACAACCTTGTTTATTTTAAGATTACCTCGAATCCTGATTTGGGCTGTTTGTAAACATGGAAACAACGATGACATCCAAATTAGACTAATAATAAATAATTTCTTTCACTTATTGTTAGATGCACTCATTTAACCAATATTCAATATTTCCAATATCGTTCCGTCCGTATTTTTAGGTTATTTTTTATACAGAAAAATTATTTCCGATTGTACAGAGATTTTAGAACTACATTATAAGTATGGACTCTCCTTCTTTAACAATATACACATGTATATTAGACTAAAATATTTAAAAAATGCATATTAGACTAAAATATCATTTAAAAAATTTCGCAAAAAATCGTGTAAATATCTCGAATGTCATCACACGCGACGACAGAATAGGATTTCGTGTACTACCGAGATATTTATTTCCAAATGGAAAGAAAATACTGGGGACATTGAATGATTCTGTACGTGACGACCACCCGTGGAAGATTCGATATAAACAAAGTGTATTTACATCCGAGAAAAGATGAGCCTTCGGATCTATGTGTTTCGCGACTTTCGCTTCGTTTTTGAAAAACATAAGCTCGCCAAGTTTGTCATTATTATTTCGATCACTGTTACTGCTGCTATCATCGTTCTAATTATTATCCTGATCGCTGTTTATTTCGGTGTTACCCTATATACTGGAAAATCGCGCCGGCCATTGCGCGCTCGTGTTTTGGTTCCAAAAAGATGGCGAACCCTTGTTTTCAAGATCGGATAGAAATATGATAGCTTTGAAATAACCAGCGACAGTTGACATGTTGTGCGTGCAATAATATTGGGCGGATGAAATTGTCGTCGTGACAGATTCACTGGCAGGATTGGGGAAGTTTCCTTGAGGTTTACAGGCGACGTAAAAGCGGTATCCTCAACGTGCGTATTGCGCGAGTTGCGGGCCGAGTGATTTTTCCTGTAATTTCTGCTAATTTCTGTGCGAAACAACGTCTCGAAGAATTGGAGAACGTTAACGTGAACAGGGAACGTAAGATGGTTTGACCCAAATGAACGTTCACGGGGTTTAATAACCCGACGATCGACATAGCAGCGATACTTACTTGGTTAGGTTGATTGGCTTTGATGGGCATACCTATGATACCAGAACATCGTTCCACGTGTTCCTCTCGGTGGTTCACGTTAAAACGTAACGTTGGATCAGTCTTGTAAACGCCACTGTAAATGAATTGCACGAGTGCATAATGGCATCAGGTGAATTTGATGTAGAGCTCTTTGAGCGAAGGCTTCATACATTAAAGGACTCACAGGAGTCGATACAGGGCCTCTCTGCTTGGTGTTTGGAGAGGAGACAGCACCACAAGAAGATTGTTGCCACCTGGTTACAAGTTCTCAAAAAAGGTAAACTTGCTACTGTACTTTTTGTGTCAATAGTATTGTATCACCGTGATTTCAAATTTTATTTTTCTTAATTTATACTTTATTTTCAAGTTACTTGCACTATTGGTATTAAGTACCAATATCAATTGGCATGATCTTAAAATGCTTTTAGATCTACAATGTAAAATATCCCAAAAAGCAATAAGAACTCTGAAGTATAAAATATCTGTTAGACAAGTTATTTAGTTTTTTTGCGATAAAACCTGATAGAAAACCAATGTAGTATTTTATTGTTGTGACATTTAACTCTGTTGTTTGTAAAATTATTTGTAAGTTATATGTAAGTTATTCAAGTTTAATAAATTTTGAGATCATGCTTTCAAGTTGTAGCTTAAATTGTATTTTTTTATTTTTTTTTTTATTGATTTGCAACTTGTCAGATAACAATGATGTTTTTTTAAATAATAGTAAAAGTTGAACATCGTCTTACGCTCTTTTATCTGGCGAATGATGTTATACAATATTCAAAGAGAAAGAATTTTGAATTCGTGGAATCGTGGGGTACAACTTTGCAACGAGCAACAACTATGGTTAGAGATGAAAAAGTGAAACATCGCATATTGAGAATCTTTAAGATTTGGGATCAGAGACAAGTATATGATGAAGAATTCCTGGCAGATCTGTCCGGGTTAATTTCAGCAGCTCCAAAAAAGAAGTTAGAGCCTCAGCCAACAGCACCGCCTGAAGAATTTCAAGCTGCTTTACTTATTTCTACTATGAGATCATGTGCCACGTTAGAACAAGCGACTGATGCACGATTAAGAGATTTACGTGAAAGTAATATAGATATAGAGAATGCAGAAGAATTGTGTGCTTCGTTAAAAGATAGAAGAAGAGTTGAAGACGCAGAAAAAGAAGTGGACTTGGCAGTTAGAAATGTTGAAAACTATGTACGCGCATTAGAGGCAGAAATTAGAGAAAGGACACAAGTACTTGAGCTATTAGAACAAGCTGATCAATTTTATGAAACTCAAAGAGGTGAAGTGAAAATAGTTACTAATGTAAGTATATTGAAAAAAGCATACTAGCCATAACAGTATATTGTCCATAATGTCCACTAATGATTTTTTTAACGTTTTTAAAAATCTTTCGTTAGGCATACAGAAATTTTGGTAGTCGTGTAAAGAATTTGAAGAAGAAATTAGATGAACTTTTACCGACGTTAGTTTCACCAATTCCATCACCAGATATAAATGCTCCATCTCCAAGTCCTGATAGTGATATAGAACTTCCAGGAGAAGAAAATCAATCTCAAAATCAATTAGGAATTATAGATGTAGCACCGCCATCTATGTATGGTTCATATTCTCATGACTATGATCCAGTACCTGTACCAGCTCCAGAGATGGGTCAAGGCAATGATTCCGGTGATTTTACTAATAATTTTTCGTCTTTTATGGGAGGAAACGTGGATTTTGGTAATATGGTAAGATAGTTAAAAGAAAATATTAACTTTGACGAATATTGTTTGAATGAACAATTGTTTTTTTTCATTTTAAAGCGAAACATATTTAATGAAAGGTCGTTAACGCCAACTGGAATGTCGCAGCAGTATAATGAATCGTTAGAGGTATATATTTAATTAAAATGGACATTTATTACTTGATAAAACATTATAAAAGTATTGCATATGCTTTGCTAGGCTAAACCAATAGAAGTGATCAATATGAGGCCCTCCAAAAACGAAAGTAACAGCGCAGATTTTAATATCTCTAGTTTCTTAAAGACTGTTCTTCCTTCTTCCGATGGATCACAAGATCCTGGTGGTATTCCTGGTCTTGGTCTAGATATTCCAGAGTCGCGAGTGGAATCTCCGCAGCGTTCAAATTATAGACATTCACCTGTACTAGGGCAGCATTCAGTAACTCCCGTGATTTCAAGAATTATGAGTAATCAAAACACATCTATAGGTGTGAATAATTGTCCGCTAACACACAGTACTCCATTACCTGTTCGGAATTTGTCCAGCGAGTCGCATACTCCTTCCCCGTATTCCAGTCAAAACAGTCAGAGTAACATTGTACCATTTGACGGCCCGACTAATAATAATACTGTTAATCCCTTACCACCTCCACCATTACCTCCACCTATTTTCCTCGACGATGAAAATTGTTACAATAAGTTACCACCTAAATTTCCAACGTGGACACCTCCGAGTGAAACTATGAAAGAACCAGCAAAATGGGAAGAAAAGGGTATGAATTTGTTTCACAATGCAACACAGAACAGAATCTTGATATTAACTTTATAAGTTTATAACATAGCAGGTTCTGTAACATTTGCAGGAAAAAATAGTATGAATCCAACCTGGCCTGGCGAATGCGACGAGAAAACAAAAACATGGATGGATGGTGATGTTGATAGGTGGGATTCTATTAACGAGTCTACGTGGACTGGTACTGTTAGAGGGAAGAACGAAATTCTATCCGAAACACCAGAATCACCACCCATGTATGAGAAAACTGGATTTACAGATCCAGTTGAATACGATGACTCTCAACCACAAGAATCCCTTTTGAATACTGCCGGAGATGTAGATCATAGGTGAAACATTTAATTAATAAAATTCAAATATAACCATTTCATACA
Organism: Heterotrigona itama; assembly: GCA_903986555.1. Lineage (NCBI taxonomy): Eukaryota > Metazoa > Arthropoda > Insecta > Hymenoptera > Apidae > Heterotrigona > Heterotrigona itama. Next base: position 65,331 of record CAJDYZ010008606.1, read on the forward strand.
CGATGAATATTCAAAAAAAAAGAGCAAACTTTTCAAATAATACACAAACACTATTTCAAATGAGCAATGAAGTTTTTTTAGTAAAAGTTTGGTCATTTTTTAAATATCCTTCATATGCCAGTGAAAGAAAATTGAACAGAACCGTATCTAATTAAACAATTAAACATTTTTTAGAGTAATACCTATCCCGATGACAGTGGAGAATCAATTGCCATATCGTTTAATGAAAGCAGCGGATGTCGATCATCGAAATTTAATTAGTTTAACAGGAAGTCCAGCGAATCATAATGCCAATGATACTATGAATACGATAACCAACAGTAACAATCTATGGTCTACGAGTGATCAAGATTACCGGTAAGATATTGAAAACTATCAGTTACTAGAATCTCGTAGGATTGCGTTTGGAATACAAATTTCAATTTTCATAATACATAATAACTCTAATGCTTTGCAATACGAAATCAGGCAACATATGCAACCAGGCGATATCGTGGAAAGTGTCGATATGGAAATGTCAGACGATGAGACTGATAGTAAGCCAAAGGGGAGGGTATTGGTTGACGTACGATCGCAAGATAGAGACATGAGAGTTGGTAATCAATCAGCGACTTCACAGCACATGGACATGGACATGCGAATGATCCCACTTCCTGCCGGCCAAATGCCAGGATCGCATGGACAAATAATACAAGATGTGCACATGATGCATTCAGGACCTCCGCCACCTCCACCCCCACCACCGCAATTCCATCCAGGCCAACCGTCATTTCATCAAGATCAAACAGATTTTCGACACAATCCCACTGAATTTCATCCAACTCAATCGAATTTCCATCAAAACAGGCCGCCGCCGAACTTCATCCAAAACCAGCAAGACTTCCAACAGGAATTCCTTCAGCTACACCAAACGCAACCAGAATTTCCAAAGCAAGAATTCGAGTATCGTGAGAATCATACGTTACGACCTAATCAAGAATTCACCGGCGAGCCACAAATGCGTGGCAGGTACTCTCAGTCTACGGAGCATCAGCACAGAGACGTTGGTTTTCATCGGAACGATCGAGGAAGCCGAGGTAACCGTGGCTTCGCGAGGAACCGGCGAGACAGATACTCGGACGACCATAAACAGAGGAATCTTCAAAACAGTCGTAAGTCTCGATCGCAAGAACATCAAAGATCTTCACCAGAAATTCTGCCAAATAGTCGTCCTCTGTTGGTCCCTGCGCCAGACACTGTCGTCATCCTCGATGAGGAGGGTATGCCGATAGGACTGCCTAACGAAAAGGAAGCACCAACGAACGCTGAACATCTTCCAGATACGGAGCAAGAAGAGAACATGGATCAGGATCGTAGATTGTCACACGGTACGCCAAACTCACGGAATCTCGACCAGCAGTCTGTATATTCGACTGGCTCGAATCTTCACGAACACGAGTCCGAGCCTCCAATTACGGATCCAGACGAGCAACAAGCAATGAATCAAGTGACCGTTGTATCCGTGATAACGGATCCTAAGGACTCGCAATACGCTTCTGTCGGGGAATACGAGCAACACGTTGATCCTGAAGCCATGATGTCGGAGAAGACCTGTGACAGCAGCGAGTCGATTGAAAACACTGGCCAGGAAATTAATTTTTCTGAGCAGACGCAACAGCAACATATGCCAGATCAGTTAGACGATCTTGGCAACTCAATGTCAAGCAACGAATTGAAAAGACCGTCAACGAATGGCAGCTTCGACGAGAATGACGTTAATTCGAGTAAAAAGATCGCTTTGTCGAACGGGCCACCGACACCGACAGAGTCTGATTCCGGTTTGAATGGCCCGATACCGCAGGTCTCGGCGGAGTCGTCGCATTCAGGAATGTATGATTTCGACGTTGGACCGAATTTCCGACCGCGTCTCGGTGGTCCAGTTCCATTTCCTCCATGGAGAGGAGGTCCACCGAGAGGCAGAGGTTTCAGAGGTGGTCCAAGAGCTCCTTGGATGGACAGAGGACCTCGCGGACCTGTGATCGGCAACTTCATGCCGAGGGGACTAAAACGCGGTGGACAATTTAGGGGTAATAGTTTCAGAGGTCGAGGACGTGGTAACAATTGGTAAAAAGTGTATGAATTCTCCTCATTGAAAGGGGAAGGAGAAACGGAAACAAGAAAGAAAGAAAGAAAGAAAAGAAAAGAAAAGAAAAAAGAATTTCGCCGCAGTTTTTACCAAGCAAAGGAAGGGAAAGATTGTTTTCGGAAAATAAGAAGGAACAACCATTTTTTGTATTCTGTACATACGTATTAATTACTACATGAAAGAGAAAACTCGTCGTGGAAGCATCACGGGAGGGGGAGGGTTCATCGTTGCGTGGATCCTCCCTGTATCATGTATTAGATACGCCCTCATCATGGAATGGGATTAAAAGCTGATACGATCCCAGACGAAGTGATTTTCCTTATCGAAGATTCACGCTTCTCTGTGTGATTGATTCGGCTATATACATATATAAATAAAATTATACAGACACACAGATATAAAGGATGTACACGTACACATAAAAACACATTCTCTCTATCTATCTCTATCTCTATCGCTCTAGCTCTTCGTCTTCTTTGAAAGAAACTTGATTCAATTCTCACATATGTATATGTATTCATGTATTATCGGAACGACACCTTCGACACACCTTTGATACAGGTTTACCTTAACATTTTTCAATGTGATGGTGATATAAATATTGATAGAAAGAAGGTTGATTTAATGATTATCATCTACGATTGTCGCTTCGGTAACGATCAATATTTTACCTCCTAGGGTTTTATGTAAGACAAAAGAACTTCCGTTTTTACGTACATATGTGTTATTACACATGCAAGCACGGTAGAAAAGAAAGAATAATATTTATCTGCCAGATTGGTTGATCTGTGAAAATGATTGGTTTTGCTTCGACGTTGATCATTAAGAAAAAGCTGAATGTATTATGTGTTGAAAGGGAAAAAGCGAAAAAAAAAAAAAAAAAAAAAAAAAAGAGAAAAAGGGAGCAGCTCTTAAGTATTTAGAATTCGTTTTACGGGTCGCTTCTTTTTATACACTTGCCTCTTAATCGTAATAATTGCCTGTTTCTCTTCACTTGTCCACATTTCTAATCGTTTCGTTGGGGCTCGTTTAAACAGGCATGTCAATGAATCTTCAAACTGTATTAATAAAAATGCAATGTTTACGTTCTCGTCCACTTCGTACATTTTCCCCAATTTTTTTCTTTTTTTTTTTTTTTTTTTTTTTTTTTTTTTTCACGAGTATGTATAGTGTATGTATAATACATGCGTTTATTTCATTTTTGCGACGAAGGATCGAATTGAGAGAAGAAGAAGAAAAAAAAAAAAAGAACGGAAGAAATATCAAACGTTATACTGCGTTATTGCAATAAGTTACTGCGTTACATCGTAGCATCGCGAAACGCGATGAGAAATAAGAGCAGGTCGATATCGAGTACTTGTCTACGGCATATTACGGTCATTTTTTTTTTTTTCTTTTTCTTTTTAAATATAATGTCGGCTCTTTCCATTGCGAAGGAATAAAGATCATTGTACGAAAAAAAAAAAAAAAAAAAAAAAAAAAAAAAAAAAAAAATT
>CAJDYZ010008606.1:72150-86076 GCA_903986555.1 Heterotrigona itama
TTTTACTTCGTTCCTTTTGGCTTTTATTCTGATTTACAGTATCATCCGACACGGCATGCAAATTCTTTATTCAATTTCTTTTTCCCGTTTTCTCTCTGAAAATGAATAAACTGCACGGAGTTTTAATAAACGTCGGGGAACGTAACGAACAAATAAGAAATAATCTGCTAATGATACATAATTTAGGAGTTGCGCTATGCAGCTGCATCGCTCAAGTTTCATTTAAGCGTATTTATCGCGATAGGAAGAAACGCGAGACGACGTTGCAAAAACAATGTATCGGAATGATATTTGAGCAATGTATATGTATATAGAGCAAAACGTAAGTCGATCGATCTTCTTGCGAGTCGAGTTAAATGCGAAAATGCGGATTGGCGTATGCGAGTAAAGTGCCTTCTCACTCGAGGTAACTTCATCAAGTGAAAGTTTATTGCTTGTTATCCGATCATTATCGGTCTCACTATCTTTCCAAAGTTACGAATTCGCCTGTCGAGATGCAACTGTTTCCCTTGATGATTAATTTATTCCTCCGGTCTTACCGTCTGACCTGAAAATCATATTCGATATTGATTAAACAAGCTCTTTTCTTTTTTTAATGTACAAGTTCATTGTACTGTCTTTAAACTTAAAGAAAAAAAAAAAAAAAAAAAAAAAACAAAAAAAATCAAAGAATCACCGACAGGCGGGTAGAAAAAGAAAAAAGAACAGCTCTTTGTAGTTTTTCTTCATAGTATTCCAGAACTTCTGTTATGGTAAGCGTAGAAGTAATCGATCTGAGGTTCTATTAATAAGTCAGACTCAATTATCCCAGACGATAATCTCGTGAAGTAGGCTATTGTTTAATTATTTAATAATAGGCTGTCAATACGTTTTATATTCCAACGTAAAACTGCATTCTGCATACCGTGTATGCTTATACTTAAATATTTTTTCTACTTTGTCCAGATAAGAATGGAATCGATTGTTTATCGTGACCAACCGTGTACAATCGTGATTTCCTGTGATAAGATCATAGGAATTTTTAGTTCTAAAACTCCGAGCATTTTCTTTGTTATATCCTTCGAAGAAGAAAGAGACGAAAAAGCAAAGCAAAGCTGTAAAATGATATAAATATAATGTATATATTATATATTATATTTGTATGTGTGTACATAATATTCAAGATATGTATGTAGATACTTAAAAAATATCGAAGTTCAGTGATGTATGTTATACATTTGATACAGATATATGTATATCACTGAGCTTCGATATTCCACACACACAGACACACACACACGTGTGTGTGTATGTGTGTTTGTATTGCGCAATCATTTTATAATCATTGTTGTCTTTATCTTAAGGCACAATATACTGAAGGAATCTTGGGAAAAAAAAGCGAAAATTCTTTCACAGTACAAGTCCAATTGTTGTACAATGCATGTTGCATTTCGTTGATATAAGAAGCGAGGTATCATAACATTGCGGTGGTAAAGTGTGTAAACCTTCCAACCGTAAGGGTTTCGCAGAAATATCTCCAACCCTTCGGCTGACAAGTGTTGCTTCTTAAGCAACACTTCCAGTCACCACGTTCCTGTTATGTAATTGATGGGATTAAATGCAAAGAGGGGTGCAAGTTACGCCTTGTTGAACAGTTTGACGCTCGAACAATTAACGCTGGAAGCGTTCGTTTCATTTCAAAAACTTTCTAATGAATCGTCATTGAATTCTCTGATGCATCGACTCACGAAATTATTTGAATATTCTTCGTACGAAAATTTGATGGACTCTGCCGGTGTTAAGAAGGAAAAAGTTTTAAAATTATGAATTATTGCAACATTTTGAGAATTGTACTTGTATAGTGAGACACGATTGTTTGTTACAATTGTATTGGCAAAGTTTGAAATTAATCTCGGAACGTGTATAAAAGAACAAAGTATTTGCTGCATATAAAAATTAGTATACGGTGTAAACGTATGATAAGTGTGAAGGATAATCCTGTTAAATATTGAGATATATTAATAAATAGATAATGGATAATTAATTGATACTTTTACGATCTTTGCGGATCTTGTAATTTTTAAAATACACATGCATTCTTAGATTCGTTTTAAATTTTATATTGTGACAATTAATTATGATAATTATGACAATTATATAAAATTACTATTTTGACGTTATTATTTTGACAATTATATATAATAATAATATAATTCTGACAATCGTGTCTCAATATGGTACCAATGAAATTTAAAAATATTTCACATAACACACGTAACATGTTCGTGATGAAGTTTAAATATCTTCGTGAATATTCGCTACCTCATGGTACGTTCGCAACAAGCTTCTGTTCGAAGTTCCGCAGCTTCTCGCACTTTTGCATTTAGCACCTTCAAGTGATTTGTTACTCTGTAGTTTTCTGTGAAATATCTCGACTCTGAAAAGTTACATACATCGTTTTTATACGACAGTGAAATTACAGATGGAGGAGGTTGTTCTTTCGTTTCATCGCATTACGTGAAAATGTGATGCACCCTCCGTTAAGAAAAACGCGCCCTCTTTAGGAAAAATTTCGTAATCAAACCTTTCAAATTCGCAGGGATTCTCGATACATCGAATATTATAGGTTATTCATTTGGTATTGCGCGACGATGGGCCAAACCATAATTAAGTTACGCTGTATAACAACACGCAGTGCATAAATCGTGATATATTGACAGTATGTGTTGCGTTGATCGAACAATATTATGTCACGATCGACTCACATTCACGCTGCTCGTTCGCTGCGGCTGATCGCCGAACATAGTTGCCAACATCAGACACATTGTTGCGAATATTGCATCTGCTAAATATAGAGACAGTTTCGTCAGAATCATCCAAGAACGTGGAAGCGATTCACGACGTGAAATTGCGATTGTATATGTTTTAGTAAAGTTTTCTGGAATGAAAAAAAAAAAAAAGTCAGATTTTCCAGTACGTAATTTTACGTCGTGAATGTTGCAGAGTGCGCTGACTTACGAGCAGTTTTACCTTTGTCGGTAATTCAGTTTCATATTATTGACCTTTCGTTTGAAAATAAGATGTTTGCAACCGACCATTACGACATTTGAAATGTGTAATTTTTAATAGTGGAAGAACGTTTTGAGGACCAACTGATCTGTTATTAGCGATAACGTTTGAATTTTATAAATGGCTGTGATAAATCATTTACAACGTGTATCAAGCTTAATAAAAAAAAAAAAAGAAAAAAAAAACGTATGTATATCATTTGCAGAATGATAAGTTCGTAGAATTATGGCCTTTTAACCTAGGTGTGTCTCGTAATTGGACGTGTAATTGATGTCCTGTTAATGGAAAGACGAATTAAACGAACGAGATAATCTGATGTACATGTAGTATTCCTGTCAAGGTACGATGTATTTTCTAACTTTTAATCGAAAATTCGAGAAAGATTAAATAAATGTAAGCTCGTTTCGAAAAAATATTCGAACATTTCTAACGATAAATTTTATTTTACACATGATATTACGTAACGTATAAGAAAACAAAATATATATTATAATAGTTACCACGATTAAATATTTAGAAAAGATGATCATGACTGTGACTAGTTTCAAATGAACAACGATAGATACTGAAGAGAAACTCCTTTGTAATGATATACAAAGTTAAGCAGAATATATTTTTTTATCTTATTTTTTTGATGAAATAGTTTCTCGAATTTTTCTTTATCTGAACTTTTGCTCGTATACATGTGTACATTTCTTCTTTTAGAGAGCAACGTAATGGGAATACTGGAAAAAAACAGAAATTGCGTGCGAACGTTGAACAAGCGTGGTACGTTATTCTAATCAATTTAATGTACTGTCCTTAATTAATAAAAACTTAACGCAGAATTTAGTTTCGTCACGTTAAGTATTATGAGATTTTCATTACTGAAATAGAATCCGCCTCCTTTGGCAAAGTAGAGGGTTCTTCAAGAATTCAAGATCACCAAGAGAGTCATATACGTTTCGCAAAAACGCTTCGTTGAATATTTAGGTAAATCGGAATATTTAGGTAAATCGGAATATTTAGGTAAATCGATAAAGTATTTTAAGCTTAATAATTTCGTGATCGATGGATTCAATTAATGCAATCTTCTTTTCAGTCGCATTGAGAAATTTAGTAGAACACAAAGTAAAAATTAGGATGATTAATCATGAATATAGAGCAACGTACCATTCATAAAAATGGCGCTTTTTGTCGTTTATTTAATAAAATATGTAAGAACAAAAATATTATTGTAAATCACATAGGACAAATTAGATACTTGTTCTTACTAAAATAGTAAGAATTTAAAGATTTGTATTAATTTCATTCAGAATGATTAAAAACATCTGAGGTACAATAGAGTCCTATGATTTTATATTATAATTTTATATTAAATTTTAATTTAATTCTATGTTATTTATGTAGATACTTTATCGGTCGGTGGAAAATTGACCTAATGGATAAAGTGGACGACGCTGGAACAATCGTTGCATGCGAGCTGCTTATCTATGATTGTTCGTTTCCCTGCCCTTTCTTCAATTGCTCATACCGCGCGACCCCTCTTGGAAGCGTCAAAATTTTGAAAGACCTGTTATTGCCTGCTGGAAACCACGTTGGCGCCGTTATGTCGTGCATTAACATCGTCCGCGGAAGCGTGCATGTGCATAGTGATGGCATTGATCCTCTTCTTCTCATCCCCCACGTGGTATCAACAGCCTCTAGAAAAAAATGTGGCCACTTTGTGAGTATTTAACTATGTACTTGTATATTTAATACCATTAGTCGTGCTCACGTTTAGCTGTATCAAAACTGCTAGTTAGAATCTTTAAAAATTATATTTGCAATAAGAAAAAAATTTTAAAACTTTTTAAACTCAATAGAATGAACTGAATGAATCACAGTATTGCGATTTGAAATTGAAATTGAAAAAAATTTTAGTGTTGTTTTTATTCCAATACTATATGTAAATAACTCAACTTCTGCTAATAATTAGTCTAAATAGAGTGTAAGATGAAATTAGACGTTCGTTCTTTCTACGCTCTGATTTAACTTAAATTTAGTTTCATTTCATCATGAAGAAATTACATTTATTATTTAAATAATATACAAGTGAAATTGAAATTCATGAAGAAAATGTGACAAAGAACAGAAGTGGGGTCAGTTACGCTGCTTGTATCATATCTAATCTAAATAAGCAATCATTTAAAAACAATCTCATGATACAAACTACAAACCATGAACGTTTCTGTCAGACCCATCGCTACCAGTGTACATTACCTCTACCTTTTGCATGACGGTGGTTCGGTTGGGTCGATAAAGCCTCTTTCCCTCTCTATCGCTTTAGTACCTCCACGTATCTTCTATTCTAGTCACACTGTTCTCCCCTCCAGCGACACTGCAAAGAATGGGGGTAGGAGTATCCGAGCAAGATGGGGAATCGCGAGTTCTGTCAGTGGCCTCTCGGACACGAAAGCGTTGGGTTTTGTGAAGGGTGATACATTCTTTTGCATCTTCCTGCTGGCTCGCCAGAATTTCACGCGGTTATATAGTTTTTCGTTTTTCGTGTTGATATCATATCGACAAGTGCAGGGTCCATCGCGGTGTTCTCCGAGGCGATCGTAAGGTAATGTGTTCGACATTCAAATTGCATGCTGCGCTTACACGACGGCACTAAGTGGCGATGTTTTCGTAACAAAAGTACACGCACACGTATACACTTTTGTACACGCGAAGGGAAATAATTTTTAATTTTAGTGATTTTGTCTGTTTATTGGGTTGATTTGTTGATTAAGTTTAATGAAAGAAAGGATAACTGAAATGAGAGAAATTGAGAAACGAGGAACAAGATTACGGAGATAAAACGTAAGAACATATAGGTGCAATATAGTATTTCTAGCAATACAAATTTGTATCGATGCTGACCAACCATATTGATTGTGATTACCGAAGATATTTGTGGAAATTTATATATATTTTTTTTGTTTTGTCTGTTTATTATGTGTATTACTATGTGTGTTTAAGTTTTCCGTAGATTCATAAACGTCCTCAGACAAAACACGATGAGGGAAGTGAAAAAAAAAATAGTTGGAAAATTTCAATATTGAAAGTTCGAGATGAGTACGTACGTACATAACAAGATTTCACGTGAATTTTAGTAGAAAAGTTCGACGATCGATTCGGATACATTCGGAGAGGAAATTCGGTCGAGATTTAAGGCACTTTCTATTGTCAAGTGAATCTTATTAACGCCGTGTTTATTTGATAAAACGAGTAAGGGGATGTATCTTTACGGAAGCTGAGTGGACGGAAGGAAGAAGATTGCGGAATCGGATACGACCGTTATGGAATTCGTTAATTCCATTCTAATAAAATTATTCTAATTTTTGCGAACAGTTCATCTTCTGTCGCATCATTGACAAACTATCAAGTTATATGTAAAAATCTCAGTTGTTTCCAAATCACTTTTATCCTATATATGCAGGTAACCTCAAAATTTTATTTTGAGTAAAATAAAATTGAAACCTTTTGGATAAATTTGTTTTGCTACCAGACTGATCTAATTCAAATAAATATAGTGGAGTTTCTTTAATTTTCTTTTAAGTTTCTTCTAATTTTCAATTTGTTTTGAAAATAAATTTCTAATTCTTCTAGGTTATTAATCATACGATACGTATTTGGTGAAACTAGATCAAAACATTTCACCGAAATTGGCAAAACATTATTTCTCAACAATCGTTGAAAAACTCTGATGATGGAAAACGCTATTTCGATTGAAATTTCAATTTGGCACTCTGTAATAGATTCTACAAAGCCTGGCAAGTTGAATATACTTAAGAATATTAAGCGTAGCGTTTCAAGGATTCTGTCGAACAACGAGTTTAATATTGTAAATGACGAGATAAGTTTATCTGCAGATGAAACTTCGGCATATCGTGTATGTTTTAAAAGTCTAGATCAATTAAAACCTAAATCATTAACGTACATAAGAATACAGACCATCTATATTTAAAAAAAAAAAAAAAAAACGGACATTTAAAAACATTCTAAGCTTGAAAAGAAACGTTGCGCATTTCTTTGATATAATGCGATTGACTGCAAAGAAAAACGTTTGCATTTTAAATTTGAATTCTTTTCTTATCAATTATGAAAATTTTTGATATTGATATACATTGCTTCGAATTTTCAGATCATGGCTTTTTGAAATTCATTGATGAAGACAATATCGTTCATTTTCAAATTTTCACTTTGTAGAATTTACAGTAAAAATGTTTTATAATTTTCATAACTTTTTGTTTATTATTAACAAAGAAATTTTTAATTAAAACAAAATTTGTTATGCAATGACGATATTATTTATTTGTTTAGATATCTAAAATAAGTTTGATACAAATAAATATTATGGGTCAACGGTGGTCCACGTGGCGTCCTACGTCTCAACATATCCCTTATTTCACGTGAATATAATTATTTTAACTCTTTTAAATGATAAAAAATACATTCTAAGATTTTAAAATACTCACGAACATTTTATATCCCTTTTACTATTGTATTTATTAAAATATAGCTTTTTATATAGAGATTTTATTATATATATTTTTATTATATATATATAGATTTTATTATATATATTTATTATATATATTATATATATTTTATTATATATTATATATATTTGTAACTATCATAGATAACTATAATTTCATTATAAAATTTGTTGCTATTATTTGAAAGAATTAATACCTATAACTTATAAAATTATAGTATTTCATTAATAATATTAGAATAATTCGGTATTAGAGAGTAGATAGTTTATTAAATGATAATTTATAATCATTTTTAGATGAAACTAGTATTCAATAACTTTAATCACATCAATTTCGGAAATTTCCTCCAAAGTATTGATTGAATTGAATCTCTAAAAATTGAACGTTTTAATTAACGTGTAATCGTATTTCTAGTTCTTCAGATTGTTCCTCATATAAAGAGGAACGAGAAAGATATTCGTAAAGAACCAAGAGAATTAAAAATCATTTACCAGAGTGGAAACAAAGAAACAAACTGGAGAAATTCAGTTGGCTGGTTGTTTGCATATCAAATCTCCGCGAGGACTTCAACAATTGCTAACCGAGTTAACTTGAAGTGTCCTTTGGCTGGTGGTCTCGCTGGTAACGTGGAAATTAATTGAATTAAAAATGAAATCGAGCAGCATTGTCGATGATGAGTATTCTACTAAGTCGGATTCGGGTCGAATATTTACCAAGTAATATTATTTATTCTTTTGCGTCGTTTTATAAAATTATGCAGTGGCGTTTTCCATCTTGACAAAACACAAAAGCCAAAGATGACGGTCGTTTAAGCAGTTCACGTTGGAATTAATTAAGCCATTGTTCTCTTACTTTCTCTGAGCAACATCTTGCTATATTGAATGTATTTGCGCTGGCAAAAAACAATTGTATATTAGATTACAAAGTAGTTTTAAAGGATTAATTTATTAAGGAAGCATGATGTTCTTAGATAGTCGTTTATTTTCATGAGAAGTTGTGTAACGAGGAAGATCTTTTGATCATTTTATTGGAAAATGGTTTTGAGTAATTCTTGAACGAGTTTAAAGGGCATTTAAGTGGGTTTCAGGTCAGAGATAAAGAAAGTGAGCTTACTATACAATATGAAGAAAAGGTAAAAACTGCCTGTGCAAAGTGCATCATTTAAATTATGAATTCAAAAGATATTATATTTAGAATTAGTGGGGACGTGATAAATTTTCTGCGGCTGGTCTTTTAATTTGAGTTTAAATTTCATATTTAAATTTAAACTTTTGATTAAAAATTCAAACATTTAAATACTAACTAAATTCAAAGTCGAGTTCACATACTTCCAAATTCGATTCTAATATTTTCCATCATTTTCATTTCAATCTCTTTTTATAGATACTCAAACACGAAGATTCTAGAATAACAATTTATGTACCAATAGTGATACCAGTTATCGTTCGAAGGCCATTTAAAACGCTCCCCCAGGAACTCTTTAATTGATCAAAACGAAGTCAACTGAAACCACTTCTATTAACTCGGTGAATCAATTAAAAGTTGCATTAGAGAACTTAAATAAAGGACAAACTCAAACGTACATCTAGTAATTCAAGTGAGGCAGGTTTTTATATTCTCAAGACTTCCGTTGCCGTTATTTGCTTATCGGTTTGTACTTCCTTGATAACTTCCGCCTTCCTCCGTACCTCATGCTGAAATCTAGAATTTATTCCGCAGTTTTTGCAATTCAACCATTCTCCTCTACGTATAAAGTTTATGGCATTATCATTCTGGCCACAGTAAAATCACAGTCTTGTCTGTAAGTTTCTTTTGATAAAATTAATATTGAATTTATTAAAGAAGTCGGTTATTTTCAAAATAACTTCATTAATAAATGAAGTTACCATTGGCTTTGCGAATACAAATTATTTCTTGTACATAAATTCATGTATGTAATGTATTCTAGTGTTCACGGATTTAATTGAAGAATAACAATGCAGAACGTTTTTGAAGAAACTTCTCAAACGTTGATATATAACTTCCACGAAGGTGATATTCATATTTTTATTTAATGTGAGTGATACTTAATTGTACTACAAGTAGTAACTAACTAGATCTTGTAAAGAATTTTTCCGTTAGACGTATTGAACCTACCTTCCCACTGATATAGGGTTTCCCAGTCACGTGTGAATAATGTTTAAGCAAAACAGTTAAGTAGTGTGTAAACTAGAACATTAGCATTAGTGCTATCTCAGCTAAATGTTGTGTATCAATATTGATTCAGAGTCAAATAGAATGAAATTAAGTTTCTATTATATTTTTTAACATTATTGAACAGTTCAATATTAAATGAACAAAGAGAGAATAAAGAAGTTTCACGTATGAATTTGTATATAGTTTGTCGTTTATTAATTTGTTAGAAGATTTTTGGAAATTCGAGCCTTGAAGGCGGAAATAATTTGCATAGTACAAATTCACGCGATCGTGAATCATTCTGGGTAGCTTCTGGTTATCGTTGGTGCTGGTCGGTGCCTTATAAATTAAACAAATTTATGGAATGTTTAATCGATTAAAAAAAAAAATTGTGCACAAAGCGATTACCTTTACCATGGATATGTTTTACATTTTCCCTCTTTTAACGAATAATAAAATAAAATGAATCGAGTGTTATATCGAGTAATATTTGCTTTGTGATGTATACATGTATCATTTTATTGTAAAAGCAATTTCACGCGAGGATTTATATCATTTGAATTTTTATATGAAAATCGTTCGGATTGTAGAAAATATTTGTTACAAAGGGATTAGCTTTGAAGAAAATTCAGTAGGACAAAACAGAGGTAAAGTTTTGAATATTAAATAATTCAACAAAAAAGATTTATTCAAGACTTTTAAATTGTTTATTTTTTAGAATTTAATAGAAAGGGCAATCTATTGATTTACTTTATAGGCAATTACAAAGCGTATCACAGCATATTTCCGGTACATGTTATTCAATAATGTAGGATGCTACTAAGGCGTAACACTATCGCCATATGTTAATATTACAAGCCGACACTGTCAACACATGCCATGTTACTATTATATATTTCACTCACAATCAGTTCACAGTATATCAGTTCAAATACGCATATTCAGAGACATACATACATATGCATGTGATCATTTTCTTTTACTGTTAATTTTTCACGTTAATTATGCTTTGTTCTCTCTATATATACCTGTATAAGGGTAGGTTATTTCTATTCTTAAAAAAACAGTGTATGTTTGTCATGTTTTCCGAGTACAAATCGCATTAACTTATCGACTGCTATTTTAATAAACTCTAACTTTCTTCTTCAATTAGGGGTAATCATAGTGACAACTTGAAATTGTTTTCTCACCATGCTTTCATTTATTAATTCTCACAATCAAGTGTACATTTATAATAAGTACATCTACATGCCTGCAACACAAAAATTTTGGGTACATATAGTTATTAAAAGATGCATTAAAGGTCGATAATGTTCTCTCCATTCCAAATTAGTTATCACATTTGCTGTATAATGAAATATACAAATAACTGTGATAACTGTGCTATTTATAACGCAGCAAGTAACATATTAAGATATCCTGTAAAAATATTCTGTAGTTTCAGTTATTCTATTTATCATTATTTTTAAAACCATTCATTGAAGTAAAATTACATGTTGTATATAGGTATCATGAAAAGAATTATTAGTAGATTATAGATATTTATATTATTAAAATAGTGAATGATTTTATTAATTTATTATTTATTTATATCATTAAAAGTAATGAAAAAGACATATTTGTGACATGTATTAAATATTATACTATAATATTTATATTTGCTGTAAATATTTGTATTAAATATTATGTTTTGAGTATTTCATATATTTTTTGTTATTATATATATAAAATTATATAATTTATATTATATATATTTAATGGTACGTATTTACCATTTTTCATGAGTGCATAAAAATCCGCTGTCTATCATGATATTTTCAATTGGAAATTTCCAATTATGTAATACTCTATTGTTTCATTTTTAGTTAATAAACACGAATTTTAAAATACTTAATATTTTTAGGATATCCTAATACGTACAAGGATTAAATCACATACACAAGTGCACTGCGCAAAGTTGTGTAGATGCATAGAACTGTGTAGTCACGCAAGATGCGCAACAGATAGTACGTATAGTATTTGAACTATGTATACCTGTATCAACATTTGTTGAACATCCCGATTCAGTGCAAGTTAGCTAGTGATAAATTAGAATCAGGCCAAACGTATACAATTTTATCGTACGACGTAATACTACTAAAGTGAGATTGAATGTATTGATTGACCAATGTTATTTCTTCTTCAGTGGCATGCCATTCAGAATAAAGACGCTGTTGTACAACGAAAAATGAAGAAATATATATTTAGAAAGTAGATGAAGAAACAGTACATCATCGAAGATTATATGTATATAGCTATATTTCTCTCTAATTTTTTTTTTTTTTTTGTTGTTTAACTCTAAGTATTTAAAATAAGTATTTAAAATAGTATTTAAAATTAAGTATTTAGTTAAATTAAGTATTTAGTTAAAATTAAGTATTTAAAATAGATGTAAGCGCAAAATATTCAATAATCGATTTTATTATATGAGTTTGATTTGAAAAAGATGAATTCCTCCGCTTTTGTATGATTGGCACAGTTTATTACAATAAATTAATGTTATAAACTCTCATCTGTAACAGAGGAGAACTAGCCTTGGCCAGTCAATACATTTGATCTGTATTTTAATTTACGCGACAATAAACACTAAATTGCGTTGGATTGTGCACGTTTGATGAATGCCGGGGTACAACAAAGGAAATTACTCATTTACACGCGTGTATACTTGAAGTCACAGATATTGGCTGCTGAGAGTTATTCAAGGATTTATTTGATTATTATTTACTAATCTATCTCAAAGATTCTAATTCAAAGATTTTACTCTTCAAATCTTTTGAATTCAGATTGGCAAATCTAGCGGAAAATGGATATCTAAATCAATCTCATACACATATACACATACATATCTAAAGCCAACACTGTTCAGAGAATCAATATGATCAAGTATAAAGTTAGAACTAACTTTATGCCCCTTGTTTCTTAGAAGTCAAGGAACAGTTGAAAGAAGTTCAACTTTATTTGAAGCATGAAACCAGCAGATTGCAAGTTATTAGAAGAAAGCAAAAATAGATTAATAGAGGTTTTAAGCTAATTGAATGGAAGAAAATAGAAGTCATGTTTAATAGAAACAAATGCTTTTAAGTTGTTTGAAACAAGATGACTTGAATAGTAGGAGCTTTAGTAACGATTAATTATCTCAAAGGTCTCTCCTTCTGTAAAGTTCAGTACAACAAACGAAGGAAACCTTTCCTCTTATTATGCTTTAAAAAATAATTCTCGTCAACCAATATCTGTGAATCAAACCATACTTTAGAATTTAAAATAGACGTAAAACCTGTGTACAGTATTATTTATTCTTCTTCACATTTATTGTAAATGTTAAGTAATCGTAAACATTGGGTACAAAATACAACAACGGCATTATATATAAAAGTATAAAATATAAAGAGTTATACCTATAGTAATGAATGCTGCATCATCTTTGCGCAGGTTTGCATAGTTTGATTTTCGGATCCGTCTACAAATCTTACTTTAAATTCTCTGTTTGAGCGGAATGGAGTTACCGAAAGCGTTCGTAGAAATGAAAGTTTCATGGCATCGCAGTCTCTCATTGATTGTTTCATCTATCACGGCAGTTGATCGCGTCAGCTTGAATCGCAAAAAGCATGGAGCAGCGTTGACGGAATCCAAGAATATCTGGGCAGGCATTCGCCGATGGTCCCCGTGGAAACTCGGGATATGCGGCCGGTGGCCGATGTTCCTTAGGTTCGTTGATCTCCCGACGAAATCATGCTGTCGGCATGCGGCAGACTGGCGCACTTCAAGAAGAGATTAAAGGCTCGCGAGCTGGAGCTTCGATATACAAACCGCGTATTCGGTGGATAAGATGAGCAAGAGCGTCGAGCTACTCGCTGGGTCGGAGGACAGTGAACAGATACGAGTGGGTGAGTGCGCTAATCCTCCTGACCATTTGTTCTCAACCTTTATTTACTGTTACTGTTATTTATGTGGGAATTGTGTCTAGAATCCTCTAGATCAACTCTTTCAAAAATTTAGATGAATTTTGAATAGCTCACTGTTGATAATTTGTTAATTGCTTCAGAGTTGGAAGATATTGATTTTTTTTTAATATTTGGTGGTGGTTATTTTATTACAAGTGTTATGTTTTTAATTTCATTTTTTTTTTTTTTTTTTTTTAAGTGTCAATTTTATATTT
>CAJDYZ010008606.1:86113-97570 GCA_903986555.1 Heterotrigona itama
TTTGTTTGTGTATGTTATGCCATGTTTGCAGAGTGAAAACAAACTCTATCCATCTAAAGCTACTACAATCTTATATCTTTCAAACACATTGCCCTCTAGACTTCTTTCTTCTTTCTTCTTTAGAGTATGATCTTTTTTAGACGTCTCGAAGAATTTGGAATTTGTCACGTGAAAAAAATTTTACTTTTTCCTGTGTGTTTTTCATGTTCTATCTCATATTGTTACTCGTTGCAATTACTCGTTATTAGAAACTGTTCGCCCTTTAAGTGTCTATCTACTGTCTGTTTTAATATTATTTCTTGTTTGGTATATTTATTTATTTATATTATCCTTTTCTTGAACTGTGCATTTTATTTTTCTATCATTAGAAAACTTCTTTTTTAGTATCCTTGCACTGTGTGTGTGTTTTTTTTTTTCCAGTATTAAAATTTTCCCTTGAAATGTTAGGTTTTCTCGTTTCTACAATCTTCCCTCGGCATACTTCCCCTGAGGAGATTGCTTTCTCAAATACGGTAATTTTTCCAAGTTCCAATTTAATCACGGTCGAAAGTAATCTAGGAAGATGTTGGACGCAGAAAACCCGTAGCTTGATAGATTATTTCCAATCATTGATCCGGTCTGCACTACTGTCCACTGAAGCACATGTATATACATCAGATTTTCAGTAAAAGAGAAGCTGCAGTGATATTCTCAATCAGTCCTGTAATCATCAAGAACCGTTTTGGAGAAAATGACCACTAACTGACCACACGGTAGACGTTCTTGATTGTGGATGTAGATAGTCGGTCACAGGAATACAATACGGTTCATTTGGCTATTCTGTTCTTCATTCTCTCTTCAACAATAATACTTAATGCAAAATTAATCCTCAATTGATGATATTTTGAGTTGCAGACAATTTCATCTGGAATTAGAATATTCAATCGGATATTTAAATATTTAACTGTTAAATTCTGAGCTTATAATTTTATTTTTTGTTTTGAAATCTTTGACACATAACATACAGAGTGTAAATTAAAACTGAATATTCAGAATTAAATAAATTGCTGTGCCATCTATCAACGATCTGTTTTATGAGCGTTTCAATTTATTTTCCTTTGATTAAGTAACATCTCTTTCACAAATTATCTGTCTGTGTCATTGATTAACAAAATCATGTTAAAACACAATCATTCAAAGCTTAATGAAAAAGTTAATACTGTGTCGGATACAATCATTTTTCGATTTCGTTAATAGACACTTTATTAATTTCGATTTTTTCCCCCCATTTAAATTAATTTGAAAGCTATTAGATAAAATCTGGATTCGAGTGATCGCGGTCAACAAGGTTCAACGAGGTTGCATAGTGATTGCTGTTAAATCTACTTTCTACTCGCGATTACATAAACCCGTTAAATCTTGTTTAGTCACTATCACCATTATGCCAATGGATTAAGCAGTCTTCTTATATGATTAGTAATAAATTTAATTGAGATCAGTATAATACCAATTTTAGTTTTCCTGAGTCATATATTAGTTTAAATATATGAAATCACAAATCTGTATACAATTGTTTATCTCAGCTCTTTATTATCTCCCAAGGTTAGTAGTATAATTGATGAAAGGAATATGGTGATCCCTTAAATTATCTTCCATAGTGGCATTATCTGACGTAATAATACCTAAAATTGCATATGTTATTTTATGTATTTCAGTAGGGATTGTTTCAAAGTTGAAGATATAGTAAGAATCTGACCTACATTGTGTAGAACAGTTCACAGGGAAAGTAAGCATAAAATTTTTACTAGAGATTGATTCATCGTTCCAGTAGATTCTAAAACAGTGTCATACAGAGTAGTTGGTATAAAAGTATGAAATGACATACTAAAGATTATTTAACAGTCTGATCTTATATAGTGTAGAATAGTTCATTAATAAAAAAAATACATCCCTTTTTATCATCTTCTTATAACTACATATATTCAATTTAGTAGAATACTTTCTATTGCCAAAGTCATGTTCATTTCCTTCAATGGATTGATGTATTAAGATTATTTTCGACGAATTTCAATAAAATTTAATAACTTTGGATAATAGAATTCTCATTCTAAAGATTTCTTCCCACATAAAAGAATGTTATATAATAAAATAATGTTTTCCTATAAAATTCTTGTTATTCAAAAATATTGCTTAGATATTCATAATGTTGTCATTCGATCCCCATAGAGGCAAGTGTAATGTATTTTTCTTGTATTCCTTGTCGTTATTAAAATCATTTCCCTACAAAGAAACTGTAGCTACATCAATAACCTTTTAACCTAAACATGGAATATCTCTAATTCCCTATACTATTTCCAACCTACTGCACGCTTTGTGGCGTTTTTTGCAGCTTGGCTAAATATCATTATTCCTTCTTATCCCCTTGTATTTTTAGAGTGAATGATGTACACATATGGTGATACACGATATATATACATATCGACATGTATATGCATAGAGGAGAGTAAGAAAGTCATATATTTATTATTTATCACACGTACTGAAAATTTTGACTTTGCCTCAGAAAGTCAAATCATTTTTAACAGTGCTGATGAAATTTTAAAATATTTGATATAACACATGCATAAAAAAATATATACATAAAAATTTTTTTTATGCAGTGTTCAAATACCGCGCTAGTAGAAATTCTATATTCTCTCTAAAAGAGATTGTATGTAATATATATATATATAAATATGTTTATATTAATGCCCTGAATAGTTCCAATATATCTTAATATATCTTAATAATCCTATAAACAAACCTAAATGTTGCTGTATACACCTCTTTTATTACCTACTTTAATCTATTCATAATTATAACCATTATTATCCTTAACTATGGACAATATATTAACCAATAATATATTATTATCCATAATCATACGTATTATCGCGTAAATTATACTTTGTAGTTATAATACCTCTACATTGTATAAAATAAAGTCCACAGTACTTGTGAATTATCAAACGGATATTGATGCGTCTTCTTCATTTATAAATCTAATTCATCTAAAAGTCTAAATTGTTCAAGATTTATCGAACAGAAATTTTTATGTTACAATAAAATATCAGTTAGTTAAAATTACGAACCATTTCCTTTTTTTTCTTTAATTGAACTTGATCCTTATAAAAATTATCAAAATTTATTCGTCTCGAGCATCTAGTTGTATTGATAAAGCCTGTCGCTGTAAATTCAAAATTGTTTCCGTGCGACGCCGGTGCGAGTCGCTAGTGAACTACATATATTATACCTCGTACTTTAACGGTGTGCAACGGTTAATATTTCTGTTCGAAAGCCTACTGGAATTGGTGCAAGTCAAATTATGGAATTTCAACTATAATTACGCGTACTTAATAAGTTGGTTGCACGAGTTCATAAATTATATACACCTAACATGTGTTGTTAAAGCGAAATGGTACCTCAATTTATCGTTTTATACGATTTATGATATTGAAAAATAAGGGTATTTCACTTTATCTATTGATTGGTAAATAACTATTTTTCTATTCGTTAACGTAAATCCTTTATTTTTATTGTATTAATTATTGTATTAACTGATTGTATTAATTATTATCGTTATTCCTTTCTTTTTTTTTAAGTTAAATTATGTTAAATAAATCCTATTTATGGTTACGTTCAACGATATTCAGAGACTCGAAATCAGATATCGGGTTAATCATGGGATTAATTGCTTGGAAGATGGTATGTGAGGGTTTACACATGACAAGCAACCCGATATTGTGTTGCCTCTAAGAATAGGAACATTGTTCCTGGAAATGGCTACTGCCTGGGGAAAGGCTGGGTGCTGTTTGGTAAGAAATCTGTGAGATATAGCATAGTAAGTAATTTAGTTTAAAACTTATGAATTTAATGCACACTTGAATAGGTCGACCGTTTCTTGCCATAAGAGATTTTTTTTTCTTTTTTTGTAATTTTTGATCTATGTATATCTATATCTATTGATGTTTTGTTACTTATATTTCATCATACCTTCCGTTATTTAATTTATAAATTCTTCTATTAACATATATTAATATGCATATGAATTATTATATCCATGTGAATATACTTTTTATAGATACAAAGTACCCAAAGATAATTGCAACACAATAAATTTCTTGTAGAAGAATGGTAATGAATTAAAAGTTGCATTTGCATAATAATTTCTGAGATGTACATGTGTGATTGATTCACAAGTTGCTCTAAATATGTAGGTGGCAGCTTTTTGAAATGTCCTAGTTTCATCCGGATTATTTTTTCATTTTCAATATGAGTTCATGGATTATTTGAAATCGATATAACAATTTCTAAAATTGCTAAAAATTTAAATTATTTAATAATTTATTTACTGGAGATGGAGTACCTAAAATATATTGGAGAATATTACTCTCTCGTTGGTAGTGATTAAATGCTTTTCTGAACGTGATTACAACGACCTCATTGGTGGAATTAAAGGTTCAGATGGCTTTCTCGTGGTTCTTGGAAATCGATCGCGTATACACGTGTTGGATATGTGGAGCTTTCCATTTTTCTAGTTTAGAATATTTTAATATTTGATATTAATTTTTTTGCAGATAAAATTTAATTTCTTCAACTTCTATTTTAACTCTACTAACTTAAGTTGATAAATACGTATAATACAAGGATTGTATTTATTGAATAAGTTATATGCTAAGCCAGAGATTATTATCTCCTATATGGACATTCATAATTATATTCATATAATGTTATTTATAAATTATATAAATATATCGTTATTTATAAAATTTTTAATTTTAGCGGTACTATGTATCTATAGGAAATTTAAAATTGAAAAGGTTTAATATTAATATGATTATTAAATTAGTAAGATTTATCTAATAATAGTTAAATAATTGTAGGTATAACTCATATAGAAGTTATACTCATTATTGTAACTTTAATATTTAGGTGCATTAGGTGAAAGAAATCTTTACTTTTGCTTACTTAAATGTCATTTCTTGCGTTTATAAAAAATAGTAAATATATAATTTGCACAAACATCTATGGTGTATGATATGTAATTATTTCATGAAATATTGACAATATTCTGAGATATAATGATATTGTTTTCCTTGAAAAGTTAGCCTTGCTATAATATAAGTTAAGAGATTATGTAACATGAAGAATAATTATTCCAGATAGCAGTCTCGTGGAGGAAAGATCCCGACTGAACTTGAACGGGAGCCGTCAGCTCTCGAAAAGCGCCACGGAGCTCCGGAACAACGACAGCAGTTCGCCGTCGCGACGCGGTGAACAGACCGATTCTGGTGTCGTTCATCATCATCGGCATCATCGGCACGCCACCTCGGTGGCGCAGCGTACACACATCTTCTTCGCAACCTTGAAGAGCCGTTGGAGTCGAAATAGGAGCAAGGAACGAAAAAAATCGAAAGATGCTGGGACCGTGTTATCTCAGGGTGTTGAATCTGACTACGCTGCCGATTACTCTTCCGAACACAGTAAAAGTTCGTCAGCCACGCAGAGTCCTGCCAGGCACTATCTTAATCATCCAGGTACTTCATTTTTCATCATTCTTCAACCAATTAACTTACGGATGCATAGATTTCAAGTCCATTTAAAAAATTCGAAAATCAAATCTTGATAAAAGGATTCACACACCATCTTTTCAATATCATACTTCGAAGATTAACAATTCACATTAAGCTAGGCTAACGTTGCCGAATTTTGGTATTACTTCGCGCATTCTAGAATCAGTACGTTTGTGTTTAATGTGTGTTTCACGTTTCTGTGTGTATAGAGTCGCCGTTGGTATGCGGAGGAAGGCAGAATGTCGTGACAAGACCGGAAGATAGCCCTGGAAAAAGCAGCGAAGCATATTCGAAAGGATCCTTAAATTTTCAGCCGTCAAAGGACTCGACCGAGGAGGCTCGAGGGACGATCAGCCAGGACGATAGCGCGTACCTTCAAGAAGAAGTCACGCGAAGGAGAGAATTGGCATTGAGGCAGCATGCTTTTTTCCAGCTTCGTTTGCACATCAGAAGAGGGGCGAATCTTGTTGCTATGGATAGATGCGGTGAGATGAACTTTCATTTTTTTCATTTCTTCTTCGCTTCCTTTCATTAATGTAGAACTTATTTCAGAGTACTAATTAGCTATCTTTGGTAAAATGCGTAAGTGGCTGTGAAAGGATTGCAAGTTAGTCTAAATTAGTCTTTTCTATTAATTGACGTGGATATTGTGTTAGAATTGTTGTGTATTTAACATTGAAATAATTTTTGTGCAATTTATAATAATTAGATAACTTTAATAAAATTTGTAATATCAGTGTATATTTATTTTATCTTTAGGTATAATATTAATTTTTTGAATATTCTGCTCGTAAGAATGTTAGATTAAAGTGGTTCATAATAGTTTAAATTTTTTAATAAAATAGAAAAAACAAAGTACTTTTTTCTCTAAAATACCTATGTTTTAATCTTTCTCTATCACACGTAGAATATTCAAAAGAACCAATCTACTAAGAGTACTACTTACTTAGAGGGGAAGCAAGATCGTATCAAGATGCATATATCACTATAGTTTAACATTTCCCAATTCTATTTTATCAAACGGGGGAACACGACTTGTCCCATTTTCGCGTAATCCCTCTTTCGCGGAATGTTACCGAAAATCGCGATAAAATTTCGATTAAGCAAACAACCATTCTTTAGAATAGAATTGAAAAAACGGGACGTCAATTGTATGTTCCAGGTGCCAGTGATCCTTACGTGAAAGTGAAAAGCGGGGGTCGATTATTGCACAAATCGCGGACAGTTCATCGCGACCTAAATCCAGTTTGGGACGAGAGTGTAACTCTGCCAATAGAAGATCCTTTTCAATCTCTTACGTTCAAGGTAAATTCTTTATCGTTCTATTTATCTCGATATAATTATTGATTACTCCGCGAGAGCCATATTGATCATCATTATGGCCCATCATTATGGTACCGACTGAATTATGTATAGATAAACGAGAATAGAGAATTTTTTAATTAAATTCTTTTTCAATCTTTTTTTTTTTTTTTGTTTTGACTCCATTATACTTTTGCTGTATCAAAAAAAGAAAAATGAATTTATTAAAAAAAAAGAATTCTTTATCCCTTTAATTAACTCTGGCTGTAATTAAGCATTTACGAGAAATAGAGAAAATTAAATTTATTGCATATAATACATGGTTTTTTTTTGTTTATTCTTTAATTCGTCTCAGAACGTATCGAGATAGTTATCGGGATTTTTATCAGTTTCTTGCTCTTTCTTTCGACTAGCAAAAGACCTTGGTCGTTTCGACAGGTCTTCGACTATGATTGGGGCCTCCAGGATGACTTTA
Organism: Heterotrigona itama; assembly: GCA_903986555.1. Taxonomy (NCBI): domain Eukaryota; kingdom Metazoa; phylum Arthropoda; class Insecta; order Hymenoptera; family Apidae; genus Heterotrigona; species Heterotrigona itama. The sequence goes on from CAJDYZ010008606.1 coordinate 93,482, forward strand.
TGGGCGCAGCACAATTGGACCTCACCCAGATGGACTTGGGTCAACCGCAGGATGTCATGTTGGAATTGAAAGATCACAACAGACCCAAGCAACATTTAGGGGAGATTTATTTGACCATCACCCTTTGGCCAAAGAATCAGCAAGAAAAGGAACAGGTATTCTTATTGTTTTGTAATTTTCTGAATTTTTACTTTTAATTTAAATTTCTTTCTCATTTTTTTAACTTTATCATTTGTTTACCAATTTCTTGAAATAAAAGACAGAGCAAACAAGATCAGATTTAAAGCTAAGGCAGCTTTTAAGATATAGACACTTGTCCAAATTAAGCTCTAGAGCTTAGTCTGTTCATTTTATCATCTATTACTACAAGTATCAAATTGAATAATTTCCTATTTAGTTCATATTTTTTATAGTACTTTCCTAGTATTTAAATAATTTTATTTATAACAACATTATTATTCTCTTTACAAATATTTTTTGCATTTAAAATTAATTCGTCTTTATACTCTAATTATTTACGTTTATCTTATCATACCACTTTGTGTATACTGTCTTGTTACACGACACTTTGTAGTTGTAATAGATTAATCAGTAGAATCAGTAGATAATTAAGTTCTATTTTCTTTGTTTACCTTAATAACGAAACTTTAGCAGCAAAATGACACTGAACGACTCATTATTTGATTTGAAGTTGCATGCCTTTATCGAGGCTTAGCAGCCACGATTCAGAATTCACAAACACAGATAATATCGAGGAATTTGCATATTATGGTGGTGATAGGGGTATGTAGACTGTTGTGCCACTTCGACAAACGTTATCTTTCTAGCACAAGCAGTGAACATTTTAAGTTCAATGGACTTGCATATGAATGAGTAATATACATACCTAATTTGTGTATAATTTTGTATGCAAAAAGAAACGTGTAAATTTGACACGTTCTATACACTTACAGGCGTGTTATGACTATAATATGACTGAAGAACTAGTGTCATCTGGAAGGATATCTATTTGTTCTCCTTTAATGCGGTTGATGATTGACAATGACAGTATCTAATTTGACAATATTTGATTTTTCGAAAAACGATATTTCATATGTATAATAACATTATCAGTCATAGTGTTAAAGTGAATTCAAGTAGGATTACAGCTCGTTGGTCGAGTTTCACGTTCGTTACTGTGTCAAAGGAATATTCGATTTTTGCTCAATGCACACCGTAAACAGTCCCCTCTGGTAAGTATTAAATGTTGTGTATGTGCATTCGAACAATTCGACGTTTCAGTGGGCAGATGCTTCCTACGCAATGGAATATCGATAAACGATAAGCCGTCGAGTATGAACTTTGACAAGCTGCAATTGGAACGCAAACCGTGTGCATGAATTGTCAAAGTGTATGCCAAGAGAGACCTGTTAACAAATTGCTCGTTTCGCCGTTTATAGAAGAGCAGATTAGTTTTATTGTTTATAGTTTATCGACATATTTTTTTTCCTAATAAGCAGACTATGGATGTTTATGTATTTATAAAAATATATCTGAAATATTGATATTATATTTGTTATAATATTTGCTGGATGAAACCAATTTCTGTTTAGATTCTATTTCTTTTAATTCTATCAAATTCTTTTCTTCTATTTAATTCAATTTAAATGAATTTAGGTAGAATTTGTATGTAAGGACATCTACAGTCTACTAGTACAAAATTGTACAATTTTGCTACTATAATAAATACATTTAGTATTATTATTTATTACTGTTAATATTATTACAATTATCAAGTTTTTATATTTTTATTACCAAATTGTCTCATTAATTCTATTTTCTAGATAAAAATATATCTAACAAATTATTTCTGTGGAGTTGATGGAGAAGATTATCAATATCAAATGAGAATTAAAATTAGAATTTCATTGGAAATTCTAGTAAAAGTACAATTGGTTTTCTTGCGCAACACAAGATAATTGGCAAAGATAATTCGTAAAAACATTTATTAACGCGTTTGCCGAGTGTGAATTAACAGAGCTATATAATGTGATGCGAACCGACCGCACCGACCGATTAAAGTTATGTATACGTAGTATCACGGTGTTATTTACCTTATGTTGGTATTGGAGGGGGAAAGAGAGTCCGGTTGTCGAGTTAAGTAAGCTGTATAGTCAGTCACATACTGTCATCCGAGATAGTACTACGATTCTCGTGATTTCACTGTGATGTACTGTGTAATTTTCTAGTTCTATCATAACATTCTTATTTCCAAATTGTTACAAGATCTGTGCGCAGAGTTCTTCGAACTAAAGTGAAGGCAAAGTGAATTTCAAAAGATTCACGTCAAAAACACGTGAATACGATTAAAATTCGTCGATCATCATTTCGAGAGAAAAGAAATCCCTGGAATAACTCTCCTGCTAAAAACATCAAGCCTTTTGTCTTCCTGCACATTCTCAACGCATGTTTCCGCAATCTTTCGACCATTGGCAATGTATATACGAGGTACATACAAAGTAAATACATAAAGCAGACTGAAAGATTCGAACGTGGAATAGAAACCAAACCATACGCTCAAGAGGCCGCTACATTTGTGAAAAACAGTGTTATGTACAGAATCATTATACCAACTGAACGCGGAGTGGGAATTTTGGTCAGTCACGGAGGTGCTGTGAAATTATAATGTCAAAGTTCTGTTCAATGAAGGCATTTACAAGAAATGAGTGGCAGCAATAACGGTCAGTCAGCGAGGTGGAATTTCGGTTTAACATTCGGGCAATGCTATTATACAATATCGATACATATAACTCGCAAGTGGAATCGCAGCTTCGAGCCACGTGCACATGTGACTGTTAACGTGATCACGATGACTCAGTGACACTGAGTGCACCGAGGGTTCGCGTTTCAAGCAGCTCGTTTGCTCTAGTATTGTGTCGAGGAAGATTCTTCTCTCAATTCTACCGGATAGCTAAGATTTTAAGTCGGAATTTTCAACTTTGGCTAGTGGCGTTCAGTCTGGACGCTGAATATCACGTTTCAGACTGTTACTGTGAAGTTGGTCACGCGATCTACATGGAATCAAGTGTTTTCTCTACCTTGCCTCGGCGAGATCGATTTCAGTGTTTGGAGACTCTGCTGTAATTTCGGTTTTGTTCCGAAACGTTGGTGTTACTGTAGTAATACATAGAGGTTTAACGGTATTGCGCGAGACGGATTTTTTACGATTTGATCGATCTTTTTTCTCGATCGATTATTGTCGATACTTCAGTGTCATTAAAGAAAATAACTGATTTATGATGCTAGATAAAAACTAATTCTCTTCCTGTGTGGGAAAAGTTGTGTGAAGAAATGTTACGAAGAGCGTGAAAAAAAAAAGAAACAAGTTCTCGAGCAACTTGAGAATTAGAAAATTTTAATTAAAAAAAATGTGTGTATTTTTAAGTAGTAATATTTATATTTGTGCAGAAAGAAAGGAAAGGACTCGAAGTAAAATCGAACTTTAAATATTGTTAAAGATGGATGCAGAGTGTTGCTTTGAGATTTTCAAAAGAAATTATTGTTACCATTATTAATGTATAGAAGTTCATCGATAGCGCAACAAATTCGAAGATACTGAAGTTTGCTACGAATGCGGGGAAGGATAACGGCAGAAATTCGAAGAAAATTAAAGGAATGAAAGAAATATTCGATAATTTTGGCACTCTTCTGAAAAACTGAATTAGGATTAGAGTTTTTATATAAAAATCATGTTATAACAAGAATGTCTTCTTGAATTACAATTATAAAAATTCACTAAAGAATAATATTCTTAAAAAAATGTTTACTGCTCGAAAAGATAATTTTTGAGCGAAGTCGAGTCGAAGAAACGAACTGAAGATGGACTAAGAACAACAAAAGAAAATTTCTTTACTTTTCGACTGGAACTAACGATGACTGTAAGTAACTATCCTATTATCGAGTATCAGGAACGAAAGAAATTCGCGGCGTCACACGAAGTGATGTCATTTGGCATATTCACGCGGCAAGGATCGGAAGAGAACATTAATTGGTCACGTAAGGTATTTAAAAAATTGCAACACGGCCATTTTTAACAACTGCTCATTGTCA